>CM077215.1:1472773-1537773 GCA_039654625.1 Rhinogobio ventralis
AGTTGTGAGGAAATGAGATGCGCGTCAGATCCGCGTCATGTTCGGCAGCGGCAGATCTTAAAGTGACAGCAGCCTAATAAACCAGTCGCTGTGATTCTGTCATTAATGTTCATCAGAGAACAGAGGAAACTGTAGCTTTAATAAGAATTAATCTATATTTAATTCATAATTTATGCCATTAAGACTGTAAAGTTTTCGATAACTTTATTCAGTTTCTGTATATTGATTATATATGAAGGCCGCAGGTAAATATGACATTTATTATAATGGGTTTATGTGATTGTTTTAAGTTCACTTAAATTAAAAGTTGTTTTTTAAAAGCCTAATAAATGTTGAAATTGATTATATCTTTCAATGATACTGTAATGTTGAATATCATTAATGTTTCATAGAGACATCAGTATCAGTGATACTGGCCTTTATTCATAAAAAGATGCCATTACAACAAATATTTTAAATATACTGTCTTTAAGTTGTTTCTACATTAATTTTGGAGAGTAACTGTGAAATTATTATAATAGAAAAATAACTCCAATGTTTTTAATCACGATAAATTACAGAAAGTGTCATTTAATTAGTTCATTTTTTTAACTGTTTGACAGCACTATATGTATGTATGTGTAATTTATTATTTTTTTAAAACATTTTTATGCATTATCTACACAATGTAAAAAAAATTAACTTTCCTAAAACACAAAAAATAAAATGTTTTGTATTTTTAGGGAATCTTTCAATCTTTTTAGATGTGAATGCCGCATGATTTATATGATCCTGTCTCTGTATGGTTTTGCAGTGAGCTTAGCGGCCGGTCAAAGGAGCTGAACATCCAGGTCATGGATAACGGCAAACCTCAGGAGAGTAAGTCCACATGACCGAAAATAAACCAGCTTAACGGCATAAAAACAGAATAGTGATATCCATTAATCTGGGTCTGCAGAAGCTTGAAGGTCATCTGTAAATTTTAATCTACTTTCTGTAATCTGTTTCTCTGAATCATGAAATATCCTCAAAATGCGGGGAAAGCGGTGCATTTATTGAGCTAATAGAAGGAAACTGTGGTAACATTATGACTCTGCTAAGAGCCTCCATTACCTCTGGCCATTGGCCTTTCACCCTGATTTCTTAACATGCCAGATGCACTTGTGTGAAATGTTTGTTTATTCAGTGTCACTTTTGCCTTCCTAGGCAAACACATTGATTATATAATGTGCATTGCTTTGATTTGACCAGGCATCACTCTCTGTTCTCCTCACAGGTGGTTTGTTAGGGCAGGTATCTGTGCCTTTTGATCTAGTGAAGAAACACCCCAAAGGTCAACAGACCTTTTCACTCACGACCAAAGATCATGTGACCGGATCACTAACTACTGAGGTAAAATGCATCATAATGAGACTAGATGTCAATCTTAATCGTTGTTGGTTTAATTCTCATAGAAATGTCTCTGTTTTTTTTGTTTTAATGCAGAAGAAAAGTTAATGCCTAAAGTTGTTTCCATTGGGAAATGAAATATGCCATACTGAATATTTGTTTACCAATCTGAATGAAACCTGACGTTACCTCTTCATGTGTAGTTCACCTACCTGGAGCCTAGCGAGGTGCGGAGCTGGCAGACGCCCACGCCCGCCCCTACTAAGAAAGTGGAGATGGACCGCACTGTGATGCCCTGCGGCACCGTCGTCACCACGGTCACCGCCGTGAGGAGCAAACCAGGACGACCTTTGCAACCTGGTACCTTTCATTTGACCTTTGCTTCAGTTGTTGAGTTTTGAAGGAGGCAAAATAGTGGTGGATTCCATTTGGGTGTTTGTTAGCCAAGTTAACCCTCATATTCTCCTCATTAACAGTTTACTCTTAATGTCTTTGTATGAAAAATATAAATTTTTAATAATACAAATGATATATAATTTTACTTCTCAACTATATGTTTATGCTGTGTTTTGGGGGATGTGTGGTACTTTTTTACATATTTACCACATAATTACTCCACTACACCATTAACTTTTTATGAGAAAAAAAACTTTAATGATCTGAACTAAATCAAGGTTGTTTCTGGATATTGATCTAGGAGTTAAGGACATAATCCTGCCATCTGTGGGTTAGAGGGAAAAAAATTAGGAATTGCAGCTATAGAAAAAAATGTGCCCATAGACATCCATTCATTTTTCTGGAAGTGGCCATATGCTCTGTGCCTAACTTTTGTGGTATTTCTTTGAGATGTATATATATATATACACACACATTATGAAATACATTAAAATGAATGTTTTGACAAAGTTTGTAGGTCTTTTGAACAGTCTTTTTAGTGCCACATAAGTTGCCACAAAAAGACAAGACGTGTGTGTGTGTGCGCATGTGGGACAGTGCTACGTCTCATATCTGTATTCTGCATTTATGGTTGATTTTATTCACCACATTTGCTGTCTGTTGCATTCAAATCTCTGTGTGCATGTGTGTTAGGTCTCACCCCTTCATATGAGTGTTCTCAATTTGTACCTGATTTAATTTGCCAAATTCTATAAAAATGCAAGTGTGTTTGTGTGTGCATGTTTATGTGATTTATGAGGACACAAATGTGTATAATGACATGGGTATTACACTGGTAACGTAAACGTGGTTTATGAGGACATTTCCTGTGTCCTCATAATAAAAATAGCTTTAAAAACATATTAAACAATGTTTTATTAAAAATGTAAAAATGCAGAATGTTTCCTGTGATGGGTAGGTTTAGGGGTAGGGGTAGTGAGTGAGTGTGAGTGTGTGAGATGGGTAGGGGTAGTGTGTGTTAGTGTTTGTGATGGGTAGGGGTAGTGTGTATGATGGGTAGGGGTTGTGTGTGTGTGTGTGTGTGTGTGTGTGTGTGTGTGTGTGTGTGTGTGTGTGTGATGGGTAGGTTTAGGGGTAGTGTGTGTGTGTGTGTGTGTGTGATGGGTAGGTTTAGGGGTTGTGTGTGTGTGTGTGTGTGTGTGATGGGTAGGTTTAGGGTTAGGGGTAATGTAGGGGGATAGAATGTACAGTTTTTACAGTAAAAACCATTACGTCTATGGACAATGGTTTTTTTTAATGGGGGAAACATCAAATGGGGTCACAAACGCAATATGAGGGTTAAATATGAAGATGCTACAATCTCCTAAACCATGATTTTTATGTTTTTAAAAATCCCTCTTACAGAATCCAAATCACCCTCTAAAAATAAGCTGGCGGAGAGAAGGGTGTCAGAGCATCAGTCGATACTCGGAGCCAAAGTTAGCAAAGCCCTGTCATCATCGGATACAGGTGAGATTTCCAGCATCTATTTCCAAGCTTGTTGACTTCAGTGGCTAAATGCATTTCCTTTTATTAATGCACCGCAAGTGCTCATCAGCAATCCTGGAGCAAGCATAATGGCACATTAGTAATAGGCTACATTCAGCATTTGCTCACTGTTTTTCTCTCTTTCCTCCACAGAGTTATTGATGCTAAACGGGACCGACCCTGTAGCCGAGGCTGCCATCAGACAGCTCCATGAGTCGGCAAAACAGAAGCTCAAATCTCCCGTCAAAAAGAGCACCATCATCATCTCAGGAGTGGCCAAGGTACTGAAAAAGACTACTTGCACACATATATGCATATTTAGTAAAGATGTACAATACATTTCACTTTTTTTTAAATTATCGGTATCAATACTTATTTAGCATTTTTATTTTGTACATTTATAATGTCGTTTCCCAAATTCACTTGTAGCATTAAAACAATTATTTGATTTGATGATTTTGTTTTTTATTTATACAAAATTTTGCAAATTTATCGGACATAATTATAATTTTTTGTTTCATTTTTAAAATTGGAAACCTTCTAATCCCAGGTCAAGATTATCAACCCAAGAAAACAAAAAATCTAAGACTTAAAGCTGCAGTCCGTAGTGTTTCCTCTTTGTCGCCATCTCTGTTCGAAATCTGCATTCGCTGAATTATCAGCTTGACGTGAATTGTGCCTCGGCACGGCACAGCGCGGATGAATCCAATGTTTTGAGGAGAATGTGTGTCAGTCACCGTGCCGGTGTGATACTGTCATTCGGAATCACGGATTCTACTTTTTGAAAGCATGACCAACATAAGAATTTCCACCGGAAAATGTCACCTGAACAAGTAGCTAACATCCACTTTTGTTCTGACCAACTAAGGGGAAAAAAGCATTGCAATAAATCGCGATGATTAAATCTAACGATCGTTTATCATATCACATCAAACCGTGCAAGTTATACTTTGCTGATGTTGTTAACATTAACAATTTGAAAACAGTGCGTGACTACATTTAATGTGTATTAGGGCTACCTGTAGTTCAGTTTCCAGTTCTGTGCAGGCTAATTTCTAATTGTCATACAACAAATGAATAGAGGTGAATTGCTCCCTCTCATAGCTAGCACAAAATAATTGATATTTACGATAATGCACATAGCAAAACGAGAAAGGCACAACAAAGAAAACTGCGTAACTGTATGAATTAAGCGAACAAGTGTGCTACTGTTATATAATTTAACCATTGAAATGTCTGACCTGTCCTGTCATGTTCGTACAGTCTGACAAGGAACAATCATAAAGGACTATTATAAATTGCATAGTGTGCACAGTGTGCACCCGGCTTTAGGCGCAATATTGACTGTATTTTGTTCCATTTCAGCAGCAAAAATAGTTCCAAACAAAGATCACAGCAGCAACACTTAACCGTGTTTTCATTACTGAATGATTCAGCGTTTTGAACAAATCGGTTGAGTCAAAGATTCAATGACTCATTCATACACAACTGCCTCCTTCCTGAACGAATCAGCCGTTTGAACGAATCGTTTGAATGAACGACTCAATGACTCACTCAGGAAGACGGTCACCTGCGCCACCTACTGGCAGTTTAGTTTTGTTTCTTATTTGTATATTCAAAATATATTTAAAACAATCTCATAACATTATTCAATGCAATTATAGTTTTTCAGTGTAAATGATTTAATTTGATTGGTAACAGCCCTGTAGTGTCTTATTATTCTAATTGAATTTATTGATCAAATTTAAGATTTTAAAATGAAAGATGAAGCATAGGTTTAAAACAATGCCCTTTGCAAAGGTTAAAATATCATAAATATGCAGATTTAAATATGTCAAAGCTGACTGAACACCAATGAGAATATTGCTTCTGAATAAATTATATTTACAACAAAAATTCTGGACAAACACATTTTTTATTCTGACAAGTGAATGACTGATTTACTTAGCACGTGAAAAGGCTTAATGTCGAGATCTGGATACCTTGCCCTAGTCACAATGTTACATCATAAAGCAATTTCTTTGGCTTTAATTGTCAGTCTGTAATTATTGCTTTGCTTTTAACCTCCTCTCTAGGCCCCTCTAACACAGGATGAGGAGATGACTTTGATGGCAGGATATGCAGCCGCAATGGACGCTTCTATGTCCGGAGCGTCTGAGGGCACCAGCAGCGAAGCAGCAGCTTTACCCTCAGAAACGGTGGCCGAACCCAGCTTTCCCGAACCCATAGAGCCCCTGGTGGGTGCGAATGGCACAGGTCACGCGGAGGACTGGGAGAGCCAGGCCGGAGAGGACCCAGATGTGGATAAGTCATCTCTGTCCCTCTGTACCTCTGAAACGGGTTCCAAAAAAGGAAAAGGTGAGGTGGGAAAAAGAGGATGGACTTTGAGCTTTATGAAGAAGAACAGCATTCGGAATTATGCTGAGCTGGGTTTTGGGTTTCTATTTAACCTTTTTATGACTTCACTAGAGTCATAATCTGATCACAGGTCTGCATGTGAACAACAAGGTCAATGGCACGCATTACACAACCTTTTAAAAGTTTGAGTCGTTAAGATTTTTAAATGTTTTTGAAAGTCTGAGCACGTTTACATGCACACCAGTACACTGTTAACTCTCAAACATCAGCTTATTGAAATAACCAGTTTGCATGCAACCCAGCAACGCAAGTAAATCGCGTTTACAAGACTGTATTAATAAATCAGCTCATTTCCTGGTAGTGACATCAAAAGATAATAATTTGCGTATCTGACTCCGAATATTTCTTTTGTTATGTCGGTTGTGATGTTAAATAAAGCATTAAAAACCGAAGAAGAGCATTGCAACATGTCAGCGGGAAACTTCCGGCTCATATATTCTCCTCTCATGCAGTTACAGATGCAGCATTCTGACTGAACTTCTGCACTTTTATCATTGTTATCTGAGTTTGTGATATATTTCCTTATCCCTTCCTGCAAAACGCTCGCTCCATCTGGATGCGCTTAAATCCACAGTAAGGACACGTTCACACATGCGCACTTCAATACGCCGACAGAAAGCAGGTTCATGGGTTTACATGCTGGGAGAAATCAGTGCAAGGGGCAGAAATCCAGCTGTGATGATCGGTTTTATGCGTAAGCCTCCGATAAAGGAAAACGGGTTAATGTTTGGATCATTCATGGACAGAAACTAATCATTGTTCTCCAGCTCAACACAGTTAGTCTTATTGTTTAGATCTGGTGTACCATGTTTTACCATGCCTGATATGATCTCGCTCACTGCAGTGTGAACAAGTGTCTCATAGTAGCGCCGAGCAGACGCACCGAGTAGCATTATAACACCACTTTAACACACTCAAATGTGTGTAATATGATAAAACAGCGCTGCGTTACACACACACACACGAGCGGAAGAAGCGGAAGCGCTCGACTGACAGAATAAAAGCTCCGCGCAATCAAGTCATCATCAAGACACGCCTTTGTGTTGAATAAGAGACCGCTAGCGGAGAAAAATTACATATTGTGCCTTTAAAATAGAAACTAAACCAATGTCTAGTTGACATTTGAGGCTGTTTTTGAGGAAGTTTTTCAGGAAGAATGTTCTCAGCTTATTGATATTTACATATATTATTTACATATATCATTCAATGTAAATTGTGATAATCGTAATTAATAATCACAATTACAATTTCAAGGGAATAATCGACAATTATGATTTTTGTCATAAACTAAAAAGGAAAATCTCAAGTTACACTGAGCTACTAAACTCTCTTACCGTTGTTTGTCTAATATGAACGTTACAGCGCTGCCTAGTGTCTTTCTGTCTGTACTTCTCTCATTTGCTGACATTCACTTCTTTTTTGTCCTCTGTACCTCTCCCTTATCACTTTGTTTTTTTTCTTTGCCATCTTAAAGTGGAAACCTGTGCTAACCAGACTTTATTGCTGGAAGAGTAAGTGATCTCTTGAGAAGTAAAATCATGTAGACTTCCCTGTGAAATTGTTAACACACCCTTTAGTTTAAAAAAAAAAAACCTAGTCCATACTCCAGCATTTTAAAGCAAGTTATTACCCTGTGTTTGATTTCATACTTGAAAAATTTGGGATATAGAGAAAGATTTGAAATGCCAAAACTTCTCGAATCTTTGGAGGCACCTCATGTTTTTTGCTGTTGAGCCTTTCATTGTTGGCTCAGTGAGAGTTTTGGCTGATAACTTGCCCAAACATCATAAAAATCCAGACGTTCAACCTTCCTGAACGTCTGAGCTGGTGTGGACTGGTTTAGACTGCTTTGATTCTAAAACCAAGCTCTTTCAAACACGTTTGCAGACTCTGTGTTAGGAGTGTGCTTGTATTGTATTTAATGCTGCCGGCGTATTTAAGGGCCCTATGAAATCCGTTTTATTTTTTTCCGTTTACATTTTTCTGGACTCCCATTTTAATGGTTAAATTAAATTTAAATAATCAATGGTTTCAGAATTCTATGAAATTAGAATTTTTATTAAAAGTTTATTTTTTTTATTTAATTTTTTTCAAAATTACATTTTATTTTTCAATTTTCTATTTTTTTCTGTTTAAATTTTTCTGGATTTGTTTCTTTTTAATGGTTAAATTGTTTCAGAATCAATTCTATTAAATTTTTTTTTTCCATAAATTCTGTATACATTTACGTCTAATTAATTGAAATCATGGCACATACAATTTAACAATAATTTATTAAAAGTTTATTTATTTTTTTCAAATTTCATCTTTTTTTTCTGTTTTGATTTTTCTGGATTGTTTTTTTTTCTTTTTTTTTCGTTTACATTTTTTTGGAATTTTTAGGGCCTTATGAAATCATACTTTTTTTTCAAATTCCATTTTATTTTTTACCAAATTCTGTGTTTTTTGGTTTTAAGTGTTCTGGATTCCATTTTAATGGTTTAATTAAATTTTAATAATCAAACTTTTTTTGTCAAGCAAAGTTCTGCACAACAGAGTTTTACCGTTAAAATTAAAACGGAAGAGAAATTGTGATCATTCCTTAATTTTTTTTTAATAATTATTATTATTACTATTATTATTAATAATTATTATTAGTGGTAGTATTATTATTGCATTGAGACGTAGCTAAATTCTACTGTACAACAATAAAATATTTCTGTCATGATTTCTTCAGGCTAAACCGAGCATTTATTTTGACGGGTTGCTGTCACGGGCTTTGAGTTTTTGTGGGTTTAATAATATGACGATAGTTTTTCTCAAATGAAATGGTAAAATGCTGATGAAGTTCATGCGTTCATGTCCTCATATAGTGAGACGGCAGAGGCTGAAAACACAGCGTGCGTGTCGGTGTGTGTGTGTGTGTGTATCCGTGCGTGTGTGTCGGTGCGTGTGTGTGTGTCGGTGCGTGTGTGTGTGTCGGTGCGTGTGTGTGTGTCGGTGCGTGTGTGTGTGTGTCGGTGCGTGCGTGTGTGTGTGTGTCGGTGCGTGCGTGTGTGTGTGTGTCGGTGCGTGCGTGTGTGTGTGTGTCGGTGCGTGCGTGTGTGTGTGTGTCGGTGCGTGCGTGTGTGTGTGTGTCGGTGCGTGCGTGTGTGTGTGTGTCGGTGCGTGCGTGTGTGTGTGTGTCGGTGCGTGCGTGTGTGTGTGTGTCGGTGCGTGCGTGTGTGTGTGTGTCGGTGCGTGCGTGTGTGTGTGTGTCGGTGCGTGCGTGTGTGTGTGTGTCGGTGCGTGCGTGTGTGTGTGTGTCGGTGCGTGCGTGTGTGTGTGTGTCGGTGCGTGCGTGTGTGTGTGTGTCGGTGCGTGCGTGTGTGTGTGTGTCGGTGCGTGCGTGTGTGTGTGTGTCGGTGCGTGCGTGTGTGTGTGTGTCGGTGCGTGCGTGTGTGTGTGTGTCGGTGCGTGCGTGTGTGTGTGTGTCGGTGCGTGCGTGTGTGTGTGTGTCGGTGCGTGTGTGTGTGTGTGTGTGTGTGTGTGTGTGTCGGTGCGTGTGTGTGTGTGTCGGTGCGTGTGTGTCGGTGCGTGTGTGTGCGTGTCGGTGCGTGTGTGTGCGTGTCGGTGCGTGTGTGTGCGTGTCGGTGCGTGTGTCTGCGTGTCGGTGCGTGTGCGTGTGTGTCGGTGCGTGTGCGTGTGTGTCTGTGCGTGTGTGTCGGTGCGTGTGCGTGTGTGTCGGTGCGTGTGCGTGTGTGTCGGTGCGTGTGTGTGTCGGTGCGTGTGTGTGTGTCGGTGCGTGTCAATGTCAAACCATTCACTCACACCGACATGCAGAACATCCAGGATTCATATTTAAATAGTCTTTTTGCGGTTTAATATTTACAGACATTAGTCTATATATCCATTTGATTTAAGTTACTGACCTGCTTTTGATTTGTTCATCCAAGATTTGACAAATTCCGCGTTATACATTTAATTCCGTTTTTATGACTGGATTCTGCGATTCCATCCGTGTTTTCCGCATCACAGAAATCATAGGGCCCTATATATGGCAGTAGCATCTGTCACAGCTGAAAGTGACACACCGATTATGTCACAGTTTCCACAAATGCACTGTGTCTTCATGGAAGTCAATGAAACCAAAATAATTGTATAGTTTGTCTTCCTGTTGATCAGAGTTTGACCTCCAGGTTGGCTCAGTGAAGTACTGTCTGTCAGTGAGCGTGGCTGATTATTTCCATCTCTCTGTAGGCGGCTTCCTGCACAAGAGTGCCAAGCTATTCTTCCGACGGCGACATCAGCGAAAGGAGCCGGGGATGAGCCAGTCCCACAATGACCTGCAGTACTTGGAGCATCCTGAGGCGGCCATGATGGGCGACCGGGAAAAGAGGACGGCCACCTTCAGACGCATTATCAACCACAAGCTTCTGCCCAAGAGCAAGAGCAAAGCCAACGGCACCATGAGAGAGCCGCCCACGTGAACCGCTGCATTAGAGAAGGCACTTACAGTTTTGCACCTCTAACGTCCTCCATTTCACACTCTTTCTCAACTTTTATGCAAGTCATTTCCTGTTTCTTGGCCGTATTTGCCAAAACCTCTGCGTTGCAACAATCACCGTTTCATCAACTCCTCTCAACACATTCTCAGAATTGCAATTTCAGACTTGATCTCGTTTCATCTCTTCCTCCATGTAAATGAGCATCACAGGCTTGCTAGTTCCTCGACCGCTCATCTTTGAACTTTGTGTGTTTATGCAAGTTTACAGAACAACACTGGCTCTCTTCGTCGCTCCAAACGACTCGTTTAACCTTATGCAAACCGTGATCGCCATGCAAGACTCTGCGTTTGTGGCCTTCTAACCAAAGTGGGATTTGAGGATTACTCTTTTCTTGCCATTTACCTGAGCTTTATCCCTCTGGAAACACGATGAAACCATCGATTTCGATTTGCACTTGTTTATGCTCAGAACTCAAATGCATATGCAGTGATGTGCAGTGAATTCTGGGAAGGTTTGCTTGTGAACATGCTCTGAATTCGTTCAAAATCATGTGAAAGACCTGTGAGTTTTCATTTTGTTAGGAAGCCAAATTTTTGACTTATTTCACTGAGTTTGTTCTAGCAGAGCATAACGTTTAAAATGTTCTGGTTTTGGCACTGATATGACAGGTTTGGTTTTTCTATTCATCTTTTAATTTCTGAATATCAAAGCAAAGGTGGGGAAATATCATCAAAAGATATTATTAGATTAAATGTGTTCTTTTTAAGCATACATTATTCAATATACTGTGTAATTGTTAAATGTGACCCTGGACCACAAAACCAGTCAAAAGTCTTGCGGGTATATTTGTTATTAAAATTATCGATTTTTCTTTTATGCCAAAAATCCTTAGGATATTAAGTAAAGATCACGTTCCATGAAGATATTTTGTAAATTTCCTACCGTAAATATATCAGAAATGTATTATTAGTAGTAATATGCGTTGCTAAGGACTTTATTTGGACAACTTTAAAGGAGATTTTCTCAATATTTAGATTTTTTTGCACCCTCAGATTCCAAATATTCCAAATATTTCCAAATATTGTCCTATCCTAACAAACCATACATCAACGGAAAGCTTATTTACTCCACTTTCAGATGATAAATCTCAATATCACAAAATTGACCCTTATGACTGGTTTTGTGGTCCACAAATGTGCTTTTTTTCTTTCATTTCCATCATTCCACAATGCCACACATCTCTAAAAGACAAAGTTGATGTGTGTGCGTTTTACCAAAGGTTTTTAACACTAAGTAAGGGCATTTTCCCATTGAGAATTATTCAATGTTATTTTCCCAAGAGTGGTGTTTTCTTTGACTTGTTGGCTGTGAATGCCGACCAGTGTGTATTGTGGACCTGAACCGTTGAGCCTGTGTGCGGATCTGCAGTGGATTTGTGGGAAGAGAGACTCAATAACAAGCTCGGTTTGATATTTACTTGAACTGCATGTGTAGAAGAAACCTGAATGCCTGTCCATACTGAATGTTGCCAGAAAGAAACCTCTGGCTGTTAACTAATAATTCTGGGAGAACTACTGTTCTGTTTAGTTTTTATTTTGTCTGTTGTGTTTCCATTTGCAGCCTGGCTGTTAGTCACCAAATTGAACCGAGGGAATTTCTATTGAAATGGGAGGCAAATGAAGGTTTTATTTTTGTCAGGCTGGCTTGGCCGTCCAGAGGTGATCCAACACATCAGTCATCTTATGCGTATCATCATAATATAATCATGTGCATTGAAGAACTCCTCATTAACTCAACTCATCTGTGCTTTCTGATGGACTACGGTTGGCTTCCTTAACCAGAATGTCCTTAGAAATTGTTGTTGTGAATGATAATTGTATCCGTAAGAACCTGCAATTTACACTGGCGTTCAAACATTTGGGATTGGTCAGATTTTTAAAGTTTTTGAAAGATTTCACAATTAAAAATGTCTTAAATTGGAGCAAAAAGTTTTAAATTCAGTATCATGGCATTACATTAGCCCCCTATGATTTCTGCAATGCAGAATCCATTCATAAAAATGTAATTTACTGTATAATGAGGAATGTCTCAGAATTTGTCAAATTGTGGCTGAATAAATCAAAAGTAGGTCAGAACACTTAAAGGGACAGTTCACCCAAAAATCATCATTCACTCGCCCTCATGTCGCTCAAACCCGTCAGACTTTCCTTCATCGAGTCTCTTCAGAACATCTGGAATAATCCGCTTGATCCATATGGATCAGTTTTATGATCTCTTTATGAACTTTCTGAAGCATCAGTGGAAGTTGCTTAGACTGTCAATGGAGGGACAGAAGATGTCAAATTTAATTTAACCATTAAAGCAGAGTCCAGAAAGATTTTATAAGGCCCTAAATTAAATTGCATTCACTGCAAAAAATGATGTTCTTCCTCAGGATTTTAGTTTTCCAGTACAAATATCTAAACATCCTTAAATCAAGATACATTTATGACATGCAAAATGAAGAAATTACGTCTTGTTTTCTGAGAAATTGAACAAAATTGAGTGAGTTTATGCTCAAGAACAAATATCTGCCAGAGCATAAGAGTGCTTTTAGTGCTTTCAGTGGTGTGCAGCCTGTACATATCTCAAGCATGTGTTTCAGGACCCTTTAACAAGGTCTTAAATTTACCCCCATAAAATCTGCAGAAACCCTGGGAGTCTCATATGCTCAAAAATACAGTAAAAACAGTAATACTGTGAAATAAAATAACTGTTCTATGTGAATATATATAGTAAAATGTTACAAAAGCTTTCTATTTCTGATAAATGCTATTCTTTTGAACTTTCTGTTCATCAAAGATAATAATCATAAATGTTTCTTGAGCGTCAAATCATATCAGAATGATTTCTGGAGGGTCATGTGACACTGAAGACTGGAGTAATGATGATAAAAATTCAGCTTTGATCACAGGAATAAATTATATTTTAAAATATATTCACATGGAAAACAAATTGTAACAATATCACTGTGCTTTTTGTATTTTTAATAAAATAAATGCAGCCTTGGTGAGCAGAAGAGACTTCTTCTAAAAACCTTAAGAATCTTACCGATCCCAAACCTTTGAACGGCAGTGTATATTTATTTACCTGCTATATTAAGAACACACATCTGTGTATGGCCTGTGCAGTGTTCAGTTTGTAGTCCTATATCACACATGGACTACAACTACCACAAGTCTGCTAGTTTACAAACCCCAGTTCTTATATCAAATAAAGCTTTAAATTTCACATTTGATGTATGAGCTTGTCTAATGTGTGTTCGTCTTTGGTTCTGGATCATAACTGAACAGCTCTATTATAATAAAGTGCATAATGAATGTCAGCCTGTGCTATGTAGAGATGATGTTCATTAACGTATCTTTATTGGTTTGAGCAATAAACACTGACTAAACGCTCCCGTGTTTGTTTTTGCACTCATTTTAGCTGTCAAAATAGGAATCAGCTGTAGTATTGCGTTTGTGGGGGGAGAAACTACATTTCCCATAATGCCTTGCGCGGGTCTTATTTCCGGTCCTGCGCGGTTTCTGGAGCGGATTGGAACCCGGAGTCAGGATTCTCTAAATGTGTAGACGTTTGGAAAACAGGTAATGACTTTATGCTAAACTTGGGAGGTAGTTGTATTCAAACGCATTGCACGAAATCCCCAAACGCTCCTCATTCAAGAGCGCAGGAGCAATGAAAAGTGCGCGCGAAGCGAGTTTGTAGTGCTTTGCTCCAGATGAGCTGCGTCTCCATTCCATCCGCCATGCCGATTGTTCTTTGTTACATTTGCATTGCCGAAAGAGCGAGCGCAGCCTGAGATCGGAGTTAAAACCCGGCTACAGTTTGAAATCTTCCAAATCACGGATTCTGTCCGCGTCGAGCCGTATTGTGCTGTTTCCCTGGCGTTTCACGCGCGGACAGCGCCACGCACTGCGTTGATCACGAGCGTCACGCGTTGTGATTGTTGAGAGCATCAACAAAATCTGTTGCATTGTGTAATGGGCTTTATTGACTGACAGCAATGCAATGGACAACGTTATAATGACAAACTTATTATTTACAATGATTTCCTCCTTATGCATACTAGACATGTGCATATGTTTAGTCCAAAATATATTATCATTCATGCCAAATTGCTTACATTTAAAAAAAAAAATGTATATATATATATATATATTGTGGAGCGTAAATAAAAAAAAGTCTAGTTTGTGTAATGGTAAAAATGTGCAAAAACGTGAATTTCTTGGGAGATGAGAAATGTTGGCATAAGTTCTTTAACAGGATTTTATTGTTATTATGTTTTTTACATATAGATATATATATAGTCAACATGAATACATTGTTTATATTTCTAAGCGTTGTTTTCATGTTGACTACTTATATTTGAAAAATGTGAAACCATTTTCCACAAATATGATTTAATATCTAGTAAATCTGAAAATATCAGGTTCAGTTATCATTAAAGTATTTTTTAAAGACATAATAATAATAATAAATGAAATCTAGTCATTTAAAGGTAAATATAGTAACAAAAAAAAAGAGGAAAAAATATAAAAATGAAATGAAATGGGCTTTCTGGACAAAAAAAGTCTATATTAAGTATAATTTTTGGCCTCATCTTGACCCGCGAGGGAAGGATGAGGGTTAACGTCAAAAAGCCCCAAAATTATACTTAATTTTTTTTTTTGTCCAGAAAGCCTATTTCATTTATTTCAATAGCTTTTTCTATTTTTGGATGCAATGTTATTTTTATTTTTTTTATTTACCTTTAAATTACTAGATTTGATTCATAAATAATAATTTAAGCACATTCTTTAAATTTAAATTCAAAATAATTTCATGCATAATTCAGCTCAAAATATCTCACATTGAGTTTCTTTGCCGATCTCTTGTGGAAAAAATAATAATCTAAGATGATATTTCATGAGTCTTGATGGCCTTATAGCTCTATATGGAGCGGATGAGCTGTTCCGCTGGGTCCTAAAGTCAGTTTCTCTTCAGAATGCATTCAGAGACACATGTAGACATTACATTGGTAAAGTTTTAGCGTTTTTAGTTTGACTTTTGAGCATTTTTAGGTTTTTCTATGTGTACTAAAGCATTACATTCATTCCTAAGGGGGTCAAATTGACCCGTGAGGGAAGGATTTGTTACTCTTTTTAATTTCAACCACATAAACTCCTCGAATCCAGTCAATTATTTTGTGTATTCATGGTTAAAGTGCGACAAAAGTCCAGATGAACACTCGGCGTTTCGGGTCAAAATGGTGACCCGAGGGAAGATAATAAATTGTTACAGGTTTTAAAACTAATGTTCATATTCTATGCATCATCTCCAGGGTGTCAGAATGGCAGAGCAGGCACCAGATGAGTTTATTTGTAAGTATATAACTATAATCTCACGTGTTTATGAATATGCACGCATGCAACAATATTGTATCCGTATTGCAGTGTCCTTGTTTTACTGAAGTACATGGCATGATGGAGCATGTGGCTGTTGTTCCTGCAGGGTGTGAGGACTGCGGGCAGTACCACGACTCTGAGTGTCCTGAGCTGGGGCCCGTCGTCACGGTGAAGGACTCGTTTGTTCTCAGTCGGGCACGGTGAGCGGACATGAGTGGCTTTTGGCCAAATATACCCTCAAAAAGGGTCTTGGGTGCACTGAGCACAATTACATGACCATATGTGCGATTTTCAAAGGCCAGATATTGACCCTGTCTTATGTTTATTATCAGTCTTGGTGTTTATTTTCAAAATTATTGGACAGGTGCTTGAATTTCTTAGTGCCGTTGTGACATTTAACGCAAAATTGTATTATGACAATAACAGCATCTGTTTTAATGCTTATGTTTACAGTGCTGGGCAGAGTACTTGCAAATTGTAGCAAATTGTACTCATTTTAGGCAATGTATTCTGACTACTTTTCGATAACTTTTGACCTAACTCTTATTTGAATTAAATATTGTGTACCATATTGATGTATATATTTACGAAAACAGCCAAGCTCATGGAGGCGTGCAGTGGGCGGAGCTAAAGAGTCACACACACACACACATCATGGCATTATCCCTGGATAACTCTCGATTCACTATACGTTGGTGGTGTTGTCATTATATGCACTTACACGCCGATTGCCAACAAAACACACACATTTGATGCAGTTTCACTCACCGCCTGCGGTTTCCACTCATGACCGGGAACAAACACACACACTTGCAGAACTCCGGAAACACAAACTGCATCCACTGTTCCCTTAACGCTGGGTTATTTGGGAAGCTGAACAAGGTGATCTTCCCCTCACACCAGAAACACACTTCTGTAGTGACATTGTTGATCTCGTGTGTAAAAACACAACGCCAGCGCCGCTGACGGCTCCCGTAACCCGAGCGAAGCTCGTTGATGGACGCGCTCCTGCTCTGGGTGATGTGTGTGTGTGTGTGTGCGTGCGCGTGCTCATCCTGGAGAAGTGCCCATACAAGGAATTCCACTCTTTATGATGTCATACAGGGCCATATTCGGGGAAAAAACTTTCTGAATCTTGTTTGAATCCTGAAGGAGTGTATTTGGCACAGAAATACTCCGTCACACGTCCAACTCATTTTTTAAAATGTTGTCCATGTTTATCATGAGAATCAACTCTTTAACAGTGTAAATAAAGCAGAATGCAGGAAATAGCATCAGACCCCCCTATAATGTACATGAATAAAAATGCATTAAGCATTACATTATGCCAGGGTTTCCCAAACTGGGCTTAATGAAAGAACTGCAGGGGCATTGTGAGTTGATGAGAAGCTGATTAATTAGAACATTTAATTAGAACAAAATAAATAAATAATTAAAAAAAAAATAATAAAAAAAATATTTATAAAATAAAATTTACAGAGTGACGTATGGACAAAATGTGTGATATTTAAATGTTTAATATTTGTGGGCAAAAAATAATACATGTTTTATACAATTTACATGTCAATTTTGTCTATACACTACTGTTCAAAAGTTTGTGGCCGGTAAGATTGGGATAAAATGTTTTTCTCTTACCAAGGCTGATCAGAAATACAGTAAAAACAATTTTAAGTAACTTCTTGTCTGTTTGAATATATTTTAAAGTGTAATTTATTCCTGTGATCAAAGCTGAATTTATCATCATTACTCCAGTCTTCAGTGTCACATGATCCTTCACAAATCACTCTCATATGAGCATTTGATGCTCAAGACACATTTGACCCCAAAATAAAATACAATTTTCTATTCACTTTTTTACTGTATTTTTGTGCATATAAATACAGCCTAGTTGAGCATAAGAGACATCTTTTAAAAACATAAAAATTCTTAATCATTCCAAACTTTTGAATACTAATGTATATGAAATCTTGATTTAAGAACATAATCATTGTGCATGTTCCAGGTCGTCTTTACCAGACAGTTTGGAGATCAGGTCAGCTGAGGACAGGAACGAAGGCGTGTTTGTGCTGAGACGGCTGGTTAAAAGGACTCGATTTGGCCCTTTTGAGGCCAAGAGGGTTCCAAGCCTTCAGACTGAGGGGGCATTTCCTTTAAAGGTAAACATTAGACCATTAATATGCCTAAGGGTTAGTTAGTTCACCCAAAAATGAATCATCTGTCATCAATTCCTCACCCTCATGTCGTTCCAAACCCGTAAGACCTTCGTTCATCTTCAGAACACAAATGAAGATATTTTTAATGAAGTCCGAGAGCTTTCTGACCCCTCCATAGACAGCAACGCCCACTTTAAAGCTCCAGAAAGGCAGTAAAGATATGGTTAAAATAGTCCATGTGACGCCAGTGGTTCAACCTTAATGTTATGAAGATAATGCTCCTGCGTCAGCATCACACGCATGCGTCATGTGAACAGCGTCAGCCAATGGTGAGCCGGCGTTCTGATGTAGAATCCGGAGGAGCTGCACTGTGTTTACTACGTCAACAGCGTAAGAGTCTGATGCTGAAGAGAAGAGATTGTTGAATAAAGTTGTTATTTTTGTTTGTTTTTTGCACACTAAAGTATTCTTGTGGCTTCATAACATTAAGGCTGAACCACTGGAGTCACATGGACTATTTTAACCGTCTTTACTGCCTTTCTGGCGCTTTAAAGTGGGCGTTGCTGTCTATGGAGGGGTCAGAAAGCTCTCGGATTTCATCAAAAATATCTTCATTTGTGTCTGAAGATGAACGAAGGTCTTACAGGTTTGGAACAACATGAGGGGGAATTTTCATTTCTGGGTGAACTATCCCTTTAATGTTTTCTCTATTGCGTATCTTAGATATTCCAGAAGGACGGCTCGGTGGTGTGTTTCGACACATCCAATGAAGACGACTGTAACTGGATGATGATGGTTCGTCCTGCCACAGACCACAAACACCAAAATCTGACGGCCTACCAGCAAGATGATGATGTTTACTTTAATACATCACAGGTGCTGTCACTTCTGTTCCTGTCATAGCACTGTGGTTATACACCGATCAGGCATAACATTATGACCTAATATTGTGTTGGTCCCCCTTTTGCTGCCAAAACAGCCCTGACCCGTCGAGGCATGGGCTCCACTAGACTCCTGAAGGTGTGCTGTGGTATCTGGCACCAAGATGTTAGCAGCAGATTCTTTCGGCGGTGGACAGTGGTCAGCATGGGCACCCTGACTGGTCAGCGGCTATGCAGCCCCATACGCAACAAACTGAGATGCACTGTGTATTCTGACACCTTTCTATCAGAACCAGCATTAACTTCTTGAGCAATTTGAGCTCCAGTAGCTCGTCTGTTTGATCGGACCACACGGGCCAGCCTTCGCTCCCCACGTGCATCAATGAGCCTTGGCCGCCCATGACCCTGTCTCCGGTTCTCCACTGTTCCTTCCTTGGAGCACTTTTGATAGATCCTGACCACTGCAGACCGGGAACACCCCACAAGAGCTGCAGTTTTGGAGATGCTCTGACCCAGTCGTCTAGCCATCACAGTTTGGCCCTTGTCAAACTCGCTCAAATCCTTACTTTGCCCATTTTTCCTGCTTCTAACACATCAACTTTGAGGACAAAATGTTCACTTGCTGCCTAATATATCCCACCCACTAACAGGAGCCGTGATGAAGAGATCATCAATGTTATTCACTTCACTTGTCAGTGGTCATAATGTTATGCCTAATTGGTGTGTAGTGAAGATAGTTATGCTATGTAAGAATGTTTTGTGGTGTGTTATTAGACTTGAAATGTTAATTGTTCTTTCATTTCAGGATGTTCCGCCTGGAACAGAACTGAGAGTCTGGTATGGAGCATTTTATGCCAAAAAAATGGATCGGCCTGTTCTTAGGCCACCTGTACTTCCTCCTGCACAAGGTGTGTGTGCTTTAAAGTATCTGTGGAGTGTGTAGTGTATTTACGCTGGACGTAATGTATCATTTTGCCATCTCAGAAATGGTATCCAGCAAACCTCCGGTGAATGGGCCGCCAGCAGAAACTCTTCCTGTCCCAGAGCAGCTGCTCTGCCAAACCCCAGCTCCTGCCGCAGACCCAGCTGTCCCAGCGATACCCCAAAACCACACGGCCAGTGTCGCCCCCACCCTGCCGGAGCCGGCCAGAAAACAAGGCAGACCACGACGGACAAAAGCACAGAAACCTGTGCCGAGTGCATCAGCTGATTCTGGTCAAGGTGAGGTTTTTACAGAGAAGTAACACTTGAAAAACTCATGCAACAATTCAAGCATTTTTCACGTCTCATCCAGCAGAATCTGCTCCTGCATCCGGCGAGCAGCCTCTCAGTACCGTGGCTCCTGATGTTCCTCTTACTGTACTGGACGTCCAAGAGGTCATGGTGTCTGGAGACGGCCCGCAACACAAAACATCTCGGCTGACACGCTCCCCCATCTCCTCTGGGAAGTAAGGACGACCTTTACTATTCACTTATGTCACAAAACACACACACTACTGTTTCAAAAGACAGACTTCTGTTCAGTATGGATGCATTAAATTGATCAAAAGTGACAGTAAAGAATCCTGGAAAAATGTATCACATTGCCAACCCTCATGTTCTGTTCGTTTCCTGTTTACACTCGTCATGTTTGGGGTCATAGAGGAATTGTATAAAAAATATCCATTTTTTAATGTGCAAATGATATATCATTTTTTTCATTTACTTCTCATCTATATACGTTTATGCTGTGTTCTGCGGGATATTAATACATGTTTTATCTATTTACTGCAAAATTCCTCAACTACACCATTAGCATGCATATGCAAAATTACATTTGTATGAAAAAAACACTGTAATGATGATCAAAATTAAATATGAGTTGTTTCTGGATATTGATCTAGGTATTATAGGCAGAATTCTGCCATCTGCTGGTTAGAGAAAAGCTTGTAGGAATTACAGTTTTAGAAGTGTAATAATTACCATAAACATCCGTTCATTATTCTGGATGTGAACTAACTGATCCTATAACAGCTTTTGTCATATATATTTTGTGAATATATACATTTAAACATTATAAAATACATTAAATCAGTATTTTTGTCAAAGTTTAGAAGTTGTTATTATTGTGTGAGGTCTTTTGAAGTGTGTTGTTTTTTGCAATAATGCAGCAAAAGTTGCCACTAAAAGACAAGACTTGATTGTAATTATATATAGTACTAGAGCACAAATGCAATGCAGAACAAACTTGATCTTACACACACACACACACACACACACACACACAGGTGTGTGTTTGCTCTTCACTCCTGTTCACATTTGCTTATTGCAGATTTTTTGGGTTTTATTTACTTTTTAAAAATGTATTTCTTATTTTAAAGTTAATTCATTTTATACATTTAAATAAATATTCAGTAATTCAAAATGGATCAAATTAATTAACGTTAGAATAAGAAATTAATTTTAAAATATTTTAAAATAAATATTCAATTATTCAAATGTATAAAATGAATTAACTTTAAAATAATAAATTAATAAAAAAAGAAAAATAAAACCAACAAAAAAAAAATCAGCATTAAGCAGATATGAATGTGTGTGTGTGTGTGTGTGGAATAAATTACATTTTAAAATATATTCAAATAAAAAACAGGTATTTAAGTTGTAATAATATTTCACAATATTACTGTATTTTTCTGTATTTTTGCCACGCTGAGCCCGAACATTTGAACAGGCGTGTAATGACCCTTCTTCTCATTGATCAGTTGTTTTTGGTGTTGTTCTGTCAGAGCTGGCCTCAGGAAGCGATCTCTGCGGCAGGGCGCTGATCATAAGCGTGTGTATCAGTGCTGTCTCTGCTGTAAGGTGTTCCAGAACAGCAGCAACCTCAACCGGCACATCCGTTCACACGGTACCGCTCACATCATCCCTGCAAATAACTCATCATAACACCACTGGAGCTTATTACATGTGCCATATGCTGAATAATGTGGTGTCACTCACAGGCGATAAGTGTTTCAAGTGTGATGAGTGTGACAAGATGTTCAGTCGAAAGGAGAGTTTGAAACAGCACATATCTTACAAACACAGCAAGAATGAGGTATGGCACATTTTAACCAATAACTTCATGTTTGCTGAATAGCATGTTAAAAATGTCAAGATACATTCATTTTACACAGATCTGTGTGTCTTTGTATGTTGTATTTGTGTGTTTTCGTAGCCTGATATAGAGTATAGGTACAAATGTTCAACCTGTGAGAAATCCTTCCGGGTGGAAAATGCCTTAAGATTTCATAACTGCAGGACAGGTAAAAAAAAATTGGTTTCATTTTAATATTCATTTATTGAAGTAAGTACATTTCTGTGCTTTAGACTTATGGGGAGTTATTCCAAAACTTTTACACAAATGTGCATAATAAATAGAATATTAATACTACTACTGCTAATAATAATTATTCATATTATTATTGATGATAATAATAATGATGTTTGTGTTTTATGAAAATTCATATTTAATTTATTATATAATTATTTACTTATATAATATATATATATATATATACACAAAGTGAATTAAACCGACAGCCCAAAAAAATAACATATTAAAAAATGTATACGTTTCATAAAAAAAAAATATATATATATATATATATAAATGAAATATGAATTTTCATAAGACACAAACATCATTATTATTATCATCAATAATAATATGAATAATTATTATTAGCAGTAGTAGTATTAATATTCTATTTATTATGCCAATTTGTGTAAATGTTTTGGAATAACTCCCCATATATATATATATATATATTATTTTATTTTTATTCATTCTATTTATTTTATTCATTTTTTTACATGCAACTAACCCCCACCCAAACCCTAACCCTATAGTAAATACATGGAGTTAATTATTATTACTCAGTACTTAAATATATAATTACACTGTAACAATGAAAGTGTAACCAAACATGTTTAAACAGACACAACCAATTAATAAGGATATTATGTAATTAATTCAATGAAAAAGATTTCATTTGTTAACATTATTTAACATGAACTTATACTTCTACAGCATTTATTAATGTTAATCTCAACATTTACTAATACATTTTTAAGATTAAAAGTATCTGTTAGCATCAGTTAATGCACCATTCGAACAAAGATTAATAAATGCTGCAAAAATATATTGCTTATTGTTAGTTAATGCATTAACTATTGTAAAGTGTTACCAATTATACAAAGTATTTTTTGCATGATTTGACTTATGCACGCTTTTAGAAATATAATTTTCCAAATGTATCATAATAAACGAGCACCATATGTATTTGACAGCATGCCAATGTTTCCCTCTTGTTGCAGACGACAAAACGTTCCAGTGTGAGATCTGTTCAAGGTTTTTCTCCACTAACAGTAATTTGTCCAAGCACAAGAAGAAGCACGGAGAGAAACTGTATGCGTGCGAGATCTGCAATAAGATGTTCTACCGCAAAGACGTCATGCAGGACCACCAGAGGCGGCATGTTGTTGGTGAGTTATGAAAAACACTCCGTACACATGTAGAATATTCATATAAAGTCATTTTGAAGGTGGTTTATCTAATCAGTAAATAAGCACAACATCTGCTCTACTCGAGTTCAGTGTTTCTAGGCTTCATTAACTTTCTTTGCCCTTCTCTGTAGGTAAAGATCATCAACCATTATGTCACTTCCTCTGTGTGTGCACTAATGGCTTCCACCACCCATTGCTTTTCCACAGGTCCGAAAAATATGAAACGAGAGGAGCTTGAAGCAAACGGGGAGGAGGGAAGCAAATACAGAAAGGAGCCTTCGTCGTGTCCCATTTGTGGAAAGGTGGTGTTCCTAGACCAAGGGCACCGTATTTGTTGTTGATATCAGATCTGTGCAGCATTGAATAAATAAATAAAATAAATCACTTTTTATTTAAGGTGTTTTCCTGTCGGAGTAACATGAACAAACACTTGCTAACCCACGGGGACAAGAAATACACCTGTGAGATCTGTGGCCGCAGGTTCTTCCGCGTGGACGTCCTGAGAGATCACATACATGTGCACTTTAAGGTGAGGAATAGTGGCATCTTTTCATTATCAAGTACTTGGTGGGTCGTCTGAATGACCAGTTGACCAGTCAGCCTGAAGGAAGTGCTGGATAAATGGAGTCCACTACTTCCCAGTACTTGCCCCTTTTTACAAGATGTAAGTCTCTGATGTCCCCAGAGTGTGTATGGGAAGTTTCAGCTCCAAATACCCCACAGATCATTTTTTATAGCATGTTAAAATTTTCACTTTTTGAGAGTGAACGTGCCGTTTTTGTGTGTGTCCCTTTAAATGCGAATGAGCTGGTGCTCCCCGCCCCCTTTCAGGAGGAGGGCGGGGCTTCAAGAGCTTGTGTTAGCAGCTCCGATTACCTCACGCACACACACTGAAAATGTCCGAAACTGTTCAGCCTTTTACGTTCAAACCGGAGTCGGACAATGATGGAGAGACTCAAGAAGAAGAGACAGCATGTAGAATGAGACAGGACGCTTCTGAAGGGATAGTTGATGAATTTATGAGTTAACTATCTTCAAGTTATTGATTAGCATATTCTGTCATGATAATCTATAAACGGCTGCTGTGGGAACTGTCGTGAGATGAGCCAGAGAATATCTGCTGCATGAAGAGAGAACAGGGATAGTTTAGTTTAATTACGGTTATAACTTATGATGTCTTGCTTTATGACATGCGATTGCATTTGTGTTCGTACTGTATTAATAAATGTGAAAGACGGATGACCGCTTGAGCGACTCCCAAATGTGCTCGACTACAACAACTCTTCCTCTTCTCAACATGTTCCCGGGGGCGGGTTTATGTAAATTTTAGGGTTAGTGATGTCACTAGCTCGTTGTAGTCCCTACCAGCCGTTTGTTGTAGTCCTTAAAAAGCGATTTCTGTAAAAGAAAATATCTCCCTTTGCTCTGAACTTTGAGCGTCGTAACTTTGCAGATGTTGTTTATGCTCAAACAGCAACACTACACACTCACTGAAGTTAAACAAGTCAAATCATAATCAACCAGCCCTTTAATATGTTATGGTGTAATCTTAAGTTCCAAAACCATCTCTTCCAGGACATCGCCTTAATGGACGAGCAGGAACGAGAAGACTTCATTAAGAAGATTGGCATCTCTATGGAGGAGAGCGACGATAGTTCTGATGAGGAAGATGAGAAGAACGATCCAGAACATCACAAATACAGCTGCAAGAAGTGTCAGGTATAGTAGGAGCTACTGTCATAATTGATTAACTATGGTGTCTGTTCTGATGTCTCAATTTTCAGCCTATACAGTACTGTGCAAAAGTCTTAGGCTCGCTAGTATTTTTACACACAAAAAGTGGGTTTAAGCCAGTTATTTATATCTTTTGCTATAGTGTGTCAGTAGGAAATATTAGTTTACATTTATAAATTAATTGCCATTAATTGTAATAATCCAGTGAGATTTTTGTATGCATAAAGAGTCTGACAGTAGTCTCTACGCTCCACATGGAGATCTGATCTCCCCATCATCGAGTCTGTCTGTGATCACATGAAGAAACAGAAAAAACTGAGACAGACTAAATCCAGAAGAACTGAGGCAACGTCTCCCAGACACTTGAGGAATCCTTCCTGCAGAACTCCATGAATAGGTGTAGGAACAGATGCAGGCGACAAAAGCCGCTTTAAACGCAAAGGGTGGTCACCCCAAATATCCATTTGATTTAGTTAATAGAAGTTAATTCATAAATAAAAGCTATTTATGTTATTATTTTTGACAGCATTCTCACTTTAAAGCATTCTGACAAGTGCCTAAACTTTTCCCAGTACTGTAGTTTTGCAGGAAGGATTCCTCAAGTGTCTGGGAGACGTTGCCTCAGTTCTTCTGGATTTAGTCTGTCTCAGTTTTTTCTGTTTCTTCATGTGATCACAGACAGACTCGATGATGGGGAGATCAGATCAGACCGGCTGCTGTCAGACTTCTAAAAAATCTCACTGGATTATTACAATTAATTGCAAAATGAATGTTTGGAAATGTAAACTGATATTTCTACTGACACACTACAGTAAAAGATATAAATAACTGGCTTAAACACATTTTTCGTGTGAAAATACCACCGTGCCTAAGACTTTTGCACAGTACTGTATATACATGTGACCCGTGCTGGCAAAAGGAGTCGGAATGCACACAGGATAATTTCGACAAGTTTACCAGCATATATTTCCACTAAAACATTTTGATCTATCATTTCCAAATGTATAGACTCCCATGAACATTTTTGAGTGCTGCCATGAACAATCGTTGAATCACTTCATTGAAATTTAATTGATTCAGACACATTTAAATACTAAATAAAAAGTACATTAAAACCATTGTGATGTTCATGATGTTGCTTGATGGGGCTGGATAAAAAATATCGATTTTTATGAACCGATATCGATTCCTAAATCCCAAGAATGTTGATGAATGAACGGAACATTGTAGCGCGCCTCCCGTCCAATAAATCACAATAATCTTTGTGCTTTGTTACTATTAATATAAAACAAAGTCTCTGATTTTCCATTTTATTAAGAAATTCAAAAACATAGATACCGTTTTGGCGCTGTGGCGTGAGATCGCTCTGGCTTAGCTCAGCTCAAGAGAAAGGGCTGAAACGGCGCGAAATAAACATGAATGAACATCAGAAAGTGTGTTTAATCGAATCGAATCGCAAGCTTGTGAATCAAAATCGAATCTAATTGTGAAATTTGTGTCAATACCCAGCCCTACTGCTTAATCATATATTGCCAGAAAAATAGTTGATTTACGCATCATGAACATTCATTCTCTCTCCACCACTTCATCAGGTGACATTCGCCAAGGGTCGTGACTACTTGAAACACATAATGGACATGCATAAGGAGAAAGGTTACAACTGCACCATGTGCAACCGGCGCTTTGCTCTGAAGGCCACGTACAACGCTCACCTGGTCATCCACCGAGACCACCTGCCCGATCCTGCAGTGCAGAAGTAAGAGAGAGATTGGATTTAATATTTGCTTATTCATTCTTTTTTTGCAGGAAAGTTAAATGGCACTACTTTCTTCACAGATACATTCATCCGTGTGACATGTGCGGTCGGATCTTCAACAGCATCGGCAACCTGGAGAGGCACAAAATCATCCACACAGGTGAGTAAAGCACAGAAAAATAGATATTATGCTCTAAAATGTATGTAATTATTTAAATGTTATAGACAAGGCTTAACCCTCTGGTCGCTGCAGGAGTGAAAAGCCATGGCTGTGATCAGTGCGGAAAGTCCTTCGCCAGGAAAGACATGCTAAAGGAACATCTGAGAGTCCATGACAACGTCAGAGACTTCCTGTGTGCTGAGTGTGGGAAAGGTGCGGATGCTTATTTCCCTCTCCATCCCATAATACAACTTGCATAATAATATGAAACGCTGTCACTGCGTCCCAATTCGCCTACTTATACTATGCCCTAAAAGTATGTACTGTTTTTGTAAAGAAAAAGTGCATACTTCTGAGTGTATAGCGAAGCTTTCGGTCATACTTCGGTCACGTGCATCCTGTCACCGTTTAAACTGCCCTGTCAATCATCTTGTCACAGTTAAAATTCTCCACATTTAATTTAATTTAATTTCCTACCGTTTCAGAGAGAAATGTAGTCGCACGTTGATCTGCCAGTCGTGGGTTTTTCATGCACAATGCAATTTGCACAATGATGCATTTAAAAGTTAATGACCGAATGTATCTGTGCAGAAGTTCTCAATGCTGTTGCAGATGAAATATAATGTGGATAACATTAAATAAATATATTTTCTGTGATTGGCTGCTGTGAGACTTCAGTGTAAACACCCACTGCTGTGATTGGCTGTTGTGTGACTTCAGTGTAACCGCCCACTGCTGTGATTGGCTGCTGTGAGACTTCAGTGTAACCGCCCACTGCTGTGATTGGCTGCTGTGAGACTTCAGTGTAAACACCCACTGCTGTGATTGGCTGTTGTGTGACTTCAGTGTAACCGCCCACTGCTGTGATTGGCTGACATCTTTGCATATGAAATGGCTAGTATTACATGTTTGAAAGCTTTTAGCACGGTTTTACTATTACAGCTCTCAAGGTTAGCTAATGGTGAAAAGTGTTGATCATAGCATTATATTTAAATCTATGGCATTATATTATTACGGGAGTTTTGGAGCGAGTCCAGAACTCAGTCACTGATAAACTCGTGCTGTTTGATTGACAGCTCCAGCGATTGTAAAGGGAGCGTTCTTTGATCACTTTCTATATATAATTTAATCACAGTTTAAATAACAGATTATTTTCATCTATAAGAGAAACAATGTGAAGTTGAGCGTTTAGTCACTGGTTTGATTTACTGACACACAGACAAAGAACATCTGACTGTACATGAATCATTACATATCAGAAATCACTGGTCTCAGATCAGGCATTAGAATGAACACGGTTACTCACATGGTGTGGCATTACTGTCGAGTCCATATCGTAAAAGTCTGTTTGCGACCGAAATTGCGACTGATTTCCTAAAGAATCCACAGTGAAATGTAGCGAACACAAATAAATAATGCTCAACTGAGACATTCACATTGTTGAAAATAAATAAGCACATTCCCAGCATTAGGATCCTTTGGAAGGTAATGTTATTTTTAGTCCAGTGATCCTGTATCGCTCTTCTCTCCTCGTCATCTCACTAACACACCAGTGGGCGGGGCCAGAGTTGTGATGATGATGTGGGCGTTGATCTTCTTCTGCAGAGGCGGTCTTTCACCATCTATTATAGGCTCATTCACAATGAGTCGTTCTCTGGGCTTGGGTACAATAAAAACTGTTTTTGGACTAACAAGGAAGTTTTCAGGATATTCTTATAGTATGATGACCTCTTATCAAGTCAAGTCAAGTCAACTTTATTTATATAGCGCTTTTTACAATGCCGATTGTTTCAAAGCAGCTTCACAGTGTTAAACAGGAAAATAATGAACAGAATTTGATTCGGCTGTACAGCCGCTCTGGAGAAAACGGTGATGTCATCAGCTCATTTCAATTATCATATATATTCAAGTAATGTAGTTGATATAATTTAGTTTAGTAATAAAATTTATTTGGATATTTATTTGAAAATTTTGTGTCCCCATATGTCAAAAGCTCAAGGAAAATTTGATTTCTCAGTTCATGACCCCTTTTAACACTTTTTGTAGTTCTAATCGAATCCGTTAGAGTGTGCACGGAACCGGAAATAGTAGATCATCCGAGTATATTTGGAATACTCATTTCAACATACTAAGATTGGGATGCACTAATTCTAATTTCGAAAACTTTTAAGGACGGATACTATGCGAATTGGGACACAGCATGTAGCTCAATTTTAACTGGACAAGTACATAAATGCATCTGTGTTTTCCAGGCATGAAGACCAAACATGCTCTACGGCATCACATGAAGCTGCACAAGGGAATTAAAGAATACGAATGTAAAGAGTGTAACCGCAAATTTGCCCAGAAAGTCAACATGCTGAAGCATTACAAAAGACACACGGGTGAGTATCATATACTGTAATGTTACATATGATACATAATACATTCAAAATATAACATTGTATTCCTCCAGGCACAAAGGACTTCATGTGTGAGCTGTGCGGGAAGACGTTTAGTGAGAGAAACACAATGGAGACGCACAAGCTTATTCATACAGGTGCAGTTCACTGAAATATTACAGAGTTTGGTTTAATTACAGTCAAGTATTGACTCTCATCCGTCTCTCTTCTGCAGTTGGAAAGACGTTTTCTTGCTCCGTCTGTGATAAGAAGTATGTGACGCAGTATATGCTGCAGAAACACATGCAGTTAACCCATGAGAAGGTGGAGGCTCAGAGCTGTCACCTGTGCGGAACCAAAGTCTCCACGCGTGCCTCCATGAACCGCCACATGCGCCGCAAACACCCCGAGGTGAGAAACAGCCACACACCTGCAGGGATATTGTCAATGATAATTAAGATGAGATGAAAATTACAAATAATGCTAATTCACTTATTTTAATTAAAACTAGTGCTGTCAATGTTAGCGTGTTAACGCACGCAATAAATTTTTTCCAGTTTAACGCATTAAAAATATGTAACGCAGCATCCGTTTTTTCTGTCATCCTTTAGCTAGCGTTATACGCTAGCTGTCTATGAATGTCCTGACTATGACACACACACATGACGCTCAGAAAGACAGAAGAGAACCCGCTGTCTGTGAATGTCCTGACTATGACACACACACACACACACACACATGACGCTCAGAGAGACAGAAGAGAACGCGCTGACTGTGAATGTCCTGACTATGACACACACACACACACACATGACGCTCAGAGAGACAGAAGAGAACCCGCTGTCTGTGAATGTCCTGACTATGACACAAACACACACACACACGACGCTTAGAGAGACAGAAGAGAACCCGCTGTCTGTGAATGTCCTGACTATGACACACACACACGACGCTCAGAAAGACAGAAGAGCGCGCTGACTGTGAATGTCCTGACTATGACACACACACGACGCTCAGAAAGACAGAAGAGAACGCGCTGACTGTGAATGTCCTGACTATGACACACACACACGACGCTCAGAAAGACAGAAGAGAACACGCTGACTGTGAATGTCCTGACTATGACACACACACACGACGCTCAGAAAGACAGAAGAGAACGCGCTGACTGTGAATGTCCTGACTATGACACACACACACACACACATGACGCTCAGAGAGACAGAAGAGAACGCGCTGACTGTGAATGTCCTGACTATGACACACACACACACACACATGACGCTCAGAGAGACAGAAGAGAACCCGCTGTCTGTGAATGTCCTGACTATGACACACACACACACACACATGACGCTCAGAGAGACAGAAGAGAATGCGCTGACTGTGAATGTCCTGACTATGACACACACACACACACACATGACGCTCAGAGAGACAGAAGAGAACCCGCTGTCTGTGAATGTCCTGACTATGACACACACACAATGCCATTACAACAAATATTTAAAATATACTGTCTTTAAATTGTTTCTACATTAATTTGGAGAGTAACTGTGAAATTATTACAATATAAAATATATTCAAAGCTTATAAATCGTGTTTTTAATCGCAGAAATAATTTTTATTAATCTAGTTAATTTTTTAATCGATTGACAGCACTAATTAAAACATGATATGTAATATGACGGGGAAAAATATGTAGAAAAATGCATTCTTTTATACATTTTACGTATTTAAATCACACCCCCAAATCAAGAAAAGTTTGCAAAATGCAATAAAATCACGAATCTGTGATTTTTGTTCATTCTCTTTCACTTTATTTAACTGATTGTTTTTGGAGTGTGTTGCAGCCATCAAAATGTGTTTATATTTACAAAAATACAAGTAAGTTGTTCAGTAAAAACATTGGAAATCTTTTCTTTGTACTTTTGTCAGTTAAATAAAGTTGAAAGAGAATTAACAAATCACAGATTCTTGATTTTATTGTATTTTGCAAAAATGTCCCAACTTGTCTTGATTTGGGATTGTAAATAAATGTTTACATAAGTAAACTATGCATTTTTTTCAAAAATATTAATTTATCAAATAAATATTGTTTTTGTTGAGTAATGAATATGAAATCCCCAAATAGTGGTTAAATTTAAAGGACATTTTTCATTTCATATTTACAGTCACGCACATGACATGCAGACAAAAAAATGAATATCATGGCCACGAAATTAATAATTTGTTCCTTCATTATAGTAAATCGTGGCCACGTTGAACTAAATAGTTCCCTCGTTTTGATTTAACTACAACAATGGAATGAATTATTACAACGTTGCATGTTTTGATCACACCTTTAAAATGTTTGAGCTTATGGAAAGCCATATGTCTAAGCTTCATGTGATCTTTCAGATCGTGACTGTACGATTGGGCGACTTTGATCTTCAAGAACCATCAACAGTCGACGCCTCGACCATTAGTATTGCACAGGTTTGTCTTTTCACAGCCTGTATTTCATGATGAGAGACAGAGAAGGAAAATTGTGGCATGAGAGACGTTGTTTTCAGTTATATTGTTGGTCTTTTTAATGCATTTATTAGATCAGATAGTGTAGATGAGACAGGAAGAGAGGGGAACAGGACTGGAGCGCAAGGCTTTTGCTCTGACATGAGAGACATTTCAATTATTTGGTTTCTGTTTGTTGTTCTCGCTGTTGTTCAGCCCTCTCTGACTCTGGAGAAAGGCTCTCTCGCCGCGGAAAAAGTCTCCAGGAACTCCAATCCCTCCAAGAAGAGGGCGAAACTCCTGCCTCACGAGCCTGAGCTGTCGGATTCAGACGAGTACGCCGATTTCACCAGCAGAACCGGCGAGTTCTCCACCACCGTGGGAGACGAAACCAACTCTGCTGTGCAGAGCATTCAACAGGTTCGTTCCGTCAGAAATCATCTCTTAGGCCGTGTGTCCATCAAAAGCGTTTTTTGGCCAGCTGAAAATGCCTAGTTGTGGGCGCTTGAGAGCACTTTTTTATTTTTTCAGTTGAGACTCTTTGTTTGCTATGATACGCAGGGCCGGCCCTAGCATTTTGGGGGCCCTAAGCAGATTTCCAAAAGGGGCCCCCACTACCTACAGTTTCACCTGAACACCCCCAACCCATTCCAACACACACATCCTACACTGACACCTTATTGTAAAGTTTGACCAAAAACATCTGCCAATGTGTTATTAAAATTACAATAGAGAATAGTATATTAATAATAATTATAAGAATAGAGAATAAATACTGTTCTGAGCTGCCATGTTTTAGTCCAGATTAAAATGCAAAGAACTTTATAATATGTTTGAAATGTATTTTACTAGGCCTATTTAAATATTTGGAGTTGTTTGATAAACACTAAAGCCAATAAAAAAATCGGAATGGCTGTTTGAACATGTAAATACTGGCCTTCTTTTCCTCTCCATTACGAGCAGAAACAGAAAGTCACACGCTTATGTGTACAGGGGTAACCATGGTAACCGCCGTATTCTGCTGCTCCATTAGCGCCACCTCCTGCCAGAGAGTGAACTTGCACTTTTATTCACCCCGCCTGCTGCTTGTACAGATGATCAATGCGAAAACCAGATTGAATTTACGCGCAGTATTGTAGAATTGCACTGGTAGACCGAAAATAAGCTAATATGCATTCCAAAAATCTAAACAATTTGGATATTAAGGTATCTAGAATTATTAACGTTTTTTGAAGTGCCCACGATAACGATGCCATGCACGACACTGATACCGTGGCACATAGTCTTCATAACGCGCGTGAATGCCGAATTAAACCAATAAGACATGATGCAGCAACCGCCGTTTTAACAATATCTTTTTAAAATGTAACACTCTTGTTCACTTTTTTCCCTATTTTCCTCTTCTGTGCATCAGATTGATAGTGTCGACGTATATTTACGCCGCTAAGTATTTGCTCTGGCTCTTGTTTTAAATGATTTAGTTCTGTTAACATGCTTGTTTTTGTCGTCTGTTGACGTTGTACACGCAGAATGTGGCGATTGATCGGTGTTGTATTAGTCCCGCCCCTCCTCCACTGTGATTGGTCGGCTGGGTGAAAAGTGACAGTGATGAGCGCTGCGTTTTACCCAAGCGGCAGCCTCCCCCAGTTTCTCTTGAAGCCAATACGGAAGTGACTTAAACTGCAATTCATCGACTGGCCACTAGAGACAGGCTCCAGAAGGGAGCAGAATCTTATTGAGCTCCATGTTAAAATGCCCGACTTTACAGCAGAAAAAAACATGTTTACAGCCTGGGACAAATTGTGGTTTTGGTCTATATATCAAATTTTGCCCTTCATGACAACTTTGAGGGGGGTGAATTTTTTTATAGCTCATTCGTTTACAATATATAAAGCCTTAAAGTTCTGCATAATTAAGGGCGTGGCTGCTTTGAGTGACAGGTGGATAGCCATTTATCTGCTGTCTGTTAGTCATCGCGTCACCTCAGCTCCGCCCACGTCCCGCCTCTTTGCCCATTTTCTGTTATCCGGGAGTGACGCGCTGCTAAGATGGCAACGGACAGCTCGTCCCTATGTTACGCTTCAAAACTGCTCTTCAGAATCCTATGGGTGACGTCACGGACACTATGTCCATATTTTTTTACAGTCTATGGTTTTACCCAAAGTCGAACATTCTTCAACTCTTCAGCGCTCAGCGCCTCGTCACACTGCTGGCTTTTTAAAAATGCGGTGCTCCCACTAAAAACAATTGGAAAAACATGGAAAAAACCCTTAGCCTTAGCCTTTCGACCTTTAAAATCAACATAAAAACAAAACTGAGCATACATACACTACCGTTCAAAAGTTTGAGGTCAGCAAGATTTTTTTTAATGAGATGAAAAATTCAACAAGGAAGCATTATACTGATCAAAAGTGACAGTAAAGGCATTTATAATGCTACAAAAGATATGTGTTTTAAATAAATGCTGTTCTTTTGAACTTTATATTCATCAAAAAATCCTGAAAAAAATACAGCTTTGTAAATCTATCTAGTAAATGCATCTTGATTTAAGAATTCTTATATATTTAGACTGGAAACAAGACAAAAATACTAAAGAAGAGCATTATTGCAGTGTATAGAGTTTCCTTGGTTACCTCTGGAAAGAAAGCAGCACCAGCGCTGCGCTTATATATAAACACTACTTTAATAGACATCATACAGAGGTAAGATTAAAAGAAAATGCAATAAAAAATTTTGTGAAGTCAGTCATTTCCCTTCAGAAATGCATTCATATAAGCCCCCACCCCAATTTAATGTGTAGGATTTTCTTCCAATATTCCAAGCATCGCGACTGTGAGCTTGCTTTGCCCGGTACAGTATTTTCTCTGCTCTTCTCTTTGCGTCCGTCTTCAGCGTGTCCCGTTTCTGGCCTCGGTTAACGTTGTCCACACAAATTACATTTTGAGAAATGATTGCAATGCATTTCGTGTGCAACTCCGGGACAGAGACTGGGTGAAATAAAAACAAAAATACAGAACTGGCCGGTTCTGATTGATGGTCAGTAGACCGGTGCATCTCTACTGGCAACCCTTCACCTGCAGCTCTAATGAGGAGAACACGCTACCGTGTGAGGGAAAGAGTTCAGAAGACTTTTATCGGCCGATACATTGTGCATCTCTAGTCGAATATTTTGTTTCACTCTGAAATTAGTAAAATGGGTTGCGAATGCCATTTCATGGACTTTAAAACCAATTTCAGTTTGATTGTGCATTTGATTGTAGGTGTTGCTTCATTCAGTTATATTGTATAATCTCCTCTGTCAAATGTACTCACACAGGTGGTGGTGTTGGCTGACCCCAGTGCCCCTCCTGCCCCCTCCAGCTCGGTCAGTTTAACCAACATCACTGTGACTCCCATCACCACACCGGCTCCCGCCCAGTTCAGCAGCCTGCAGCCCGTCGCCGTCAGCCACCTCGCCCCGAGCGATCGCTCCCTCACCCTGGACAGCTCCATCCTCACCGTCACCTTCGATGCCGTCAGCGGTTCGGCCATGCTGCACAACCGTCCAGCAGATCTGCAGTCAGAGGCGGTGGGATCCACGGGGGCCGCGGCTCCGCAATCAGTGGCGCATTTCATCAACCTCACCACCTTCGTCAACCCCATCTCCCACCAGCTGGAACAGCCCGCTTTGACCTGGAGGCCGGTCGCAGCGGCCGATGGAGATCATGCGGGCACCATCGATGATACCCAGATGGATGTTCAGCCCGCGCAGGCACCGCCAGAGCCGCCACAAACACTGCCAGAGCAAAGGCATCAGATTCAGCCTCAGGTCACAGGACCCCCAGCACAACAGACCACTACAGCGCCGCAGATGTTCAGCTACTGAGAAATGAAGTATATGATATCATTTAGAGCTAAATTTGTTATTAATTGAGCACTTCGCGTTGTTGAAAGTACGACTGTGACTATAAGGGCAGCACAAGCCTTTTGTTTAGATTTATGAATTTCAATTTCAACAAATTAAGATGCTGGAGATTTTTTTTTTTTAATGAATGCATGAAATGTCTGGTTATGATTTAAGAAAAAGCGGGACCTTAGTTTTTCAAACCGATAGCTAAAATTATATTTGTTGCTTGATGTCATTCTGTGGAGTGATGATGTCAAAAAAGAATGAATCTATAGAAATGCAATACATGGATATTTTGCATTGTAAGTGCTAACTGGAAATATTTTCTATTTTTTCTTTCCTTTTTTTAAGAAAAATGAGTTGTCCCTGTAATAAATGCATGTATGGACTTGTCTCAAATGTGCTGGACTTGTATTAATGGATAGGCTATGAAATTAAATTATGTAAATAAAGTTTTAATAATAAAACAAAACAAATGAAATTTATGACATAAAATGAATATCCACCAATAACTTAAAATTTAAAAATCTCTAATATCGACCAGTAACTATGGAAGCTTGTTTCCACCATGGAATAAAACAATTTAAAAGATGATCGCAACATTTTATCTCACAATTTTGACTTTTTTTTTCTCATATAAAGTCAGAATTGAGAGATATAAAGTCAGAATTGAGAGATATAAAGTCAGAATTGAGATATAAAGTCAGAATTGAGATATAAAGTCAGAATTGAGAGATATAAAGTCAGAATTGAGAGATATAAAGTCAGAATTGAGAGATATAAAGTCAGAATTGAGAGATATAAAGTCAGAATTGAGAGATATAAAGTCAGAATTGAGATATAAAGTCAGAATTGAGATATAAAGTCAGAATTGAGATATAAAGTCAGAATTGAGATATAAAGTCAGAATTGAGAGATATAAAGTCAGAATTGAGATATAAAGTCAGAATTGAGATATAAAGTCAGAATTGAGATATAAAGTCAGAATTGAGATATAAAGTCAGAATTGAGAGATATAAAGTCAGAATTGAGATATAAAGTCAGAATTGAGAGATATAAAGTCAGAATTGAGATATAAAGTCAGAATTGAGAGATAAAGTCAGAATTGAGAGATATAAAGTCAGAATTGAGATAAAGTCAGAATTGAGAGATAAAGTCAGAATTGTGTGATATAAAGTCAGAATTGAGAGATAAAGTCAGAATTGAGAGATATAAAGTCAGAATTGAGAGATATAAAGTCAGAATTGAGATATAAAGTCAGAATTGAGATATAAAGTCAGAATTGAGAGATATAAAGTCAGAATTGAGATATAAAGTCAGAATTGAGAGATATAAAGTCAGAATTGAGTGATATAAAGTCAGAATTGAGATATAAAGTCAGAATTGAGATATAAAGTCAGAATTGAGTGATATAAAGTCAGAATTGAGATATAAAGTCAGAATTGAGATATAAAGTCAGAATTGAGTGATATAAAGTCAGAATTGAGATATAAAGTCAGAATTGAGAGATAAAGTCAGAATTGAGAGATATAAAGTCAGAATTGAGTGATATAAAGTCAGAATTGAGAGATATAAAGTCAGAATTGAGATATAAAGTCAGAATTGAGAGATAAAGTCAGAATTGTGTGATATAAAGTCAGAATTGAGATATAAAGTCAGAATTGAGTGATATAAAGTCAGAATTGAGAGATATAAAGTCAGAATTGAGATATAAAGTCAGAATTGAGAGATAAAGTCAGAATTGAGAGATATAAAGTCAGAATTGAGAGATATAAAGTCAGAATTGAGATATAAAGTCAGAATTGAGTGATATAAAGTCAGAATTGAGATATAAAGTCAGAATTGAGTGATATAAAGTCAGAATTGAGATATAAAGTCAGAATTGAGAGATAAAGTCAGAATTGAGAGATATAAAGTCAGAATTGAGATATAAAGTCAGAATTGAGATATAAAGTCAGAATTGAGTGATATAAAGTCAGAATTGAGATATAAAGTCAGAATTGAGATATAAAGTCAGAATTGAGTGATATAAAGTCAGAATTGAGATATAAAGTCAGAATTGAGAGATAAAGTCAGAATTGAGAGATATAAAGTCAGAATTGAGATATAAAGTCAGAATTGTGAGATATAAAGTCAGAATTGTGAGATATAAAGTCAGAATTGAGTGATATAAAGTCAGAATTGAGATATAAAGTCAGAATTGAGAGATACAGTCAGAATTGAGAGATAAAGTCAGAATTGAGAGATATAAAGTCAGAATTGAGATATAAAGTCAGAATTGAGATATAAAGTCAGAATTGAGATATAAAGTCAGAATTGTGTGATATAAAGTCAGAATTGTGAGATATAAAGTCAGAATTGAGTGATATAAAGTCAGAATTGAGATATAAAGTCAGAATTGAGATATAAAGTCAGAATTGAGAGATAAAGTCAGAATTGAGAGATATAAAGTCAGAATTGAGATATAAAGTCAGAATTGTGAGATATAAAGTCAGAATTGTGAGATATAAAGTCAGAATTGAGTGATATAAAGTCAGAATTGAGATATAAAGTCAGAATTGAGAGATACAGTCAGAATTGAGAGATAAAGTCAGAATTGAGATATAAAGTCAGAATTGAGATATAAAGTCAGAATTGTGAGATATAAAGTCAGAATTGAGAGATATAAAGTCAGAATTGAGTGATATAAAGTCAGAATTGTGAGATATAAAGTCAGAATTGAGATATAAAGTCAGAATTGAGAGATATAAAGTCAGAATTGAGATATAAAGTCAGAATTGTGAGATATAAAGTCAGAATTGAGAGATATAAAGTCAGAATTGAGTGATATAAAGTCAGAATTGTGAGATATAAAGTCAGAATTGAGTGATATAAAGTCAGAATTGAGATATAAAGTCAGAATTGAGAGATATAAAGTCAGAATTGAGATATAAAGTCAGAATTGTGTGATATAAAGTCAGAATTGAGATATAAAGTCAGAATTGAGATATAAAGTCAGAATTGAGTGATATAAAGTCAGAATTGAGATATAAAGTCAGAATTGAGAGATAAAGTCAGAATTGAGAGATATAAAGTCAGAATTGAGTGATATAAAGTCAGAATTGAGATATAAAGTCAGAATTGAGTGATATAAAGTCAGAATTGAGATATAAAGTCAGAATTGAGAGATATAAAGTCAGAATTGAGATATAAAGTCAGAATTGTGTGATATAAAGTCAGAATTGAGATATAAAGTCAGAATTGAGATATAAAGTCAGAATTGAGTGATATAAAGTCAGAATTGAGATATAAAGTCAGAATTGAGAGATAAAGTCAGAATTGAGAGATATAAAGTCAGAATTGTGTGATATAAAGTCAGAATTGAGATATAAAGTCAGAATTGAGATATAAAGTCAGAATTGAGTGATATAAAGTCAGAATTGAGATATAAAGTCAGAATTGAGAGATATAAAGTCAGAATTGAGATATAAAGTCAGAATTGAGAGATATAAAGTCAGAATTGAGAGATATAAAGTCAGAATTGAGATATAAAGTCAGAATTGAGAGATAAAGTCAGAATTGAGAGATATAAAGTCAGAATTGAGATATAAAGTCAGAATTGAGATATAAAGTCAGAATTGTGAGATATAAAGTCAGAATTGAGAGATATAAAGTCAGAATTGAGATATAAAGTCAGAATTGTGAGATATAAAGTCAGAATTGAGATATAAAGTCAGAATTGTGTGATATAAAGTCAGAATTGAGAGATATAAAGTCAGAATTGAGAGATATAAAGTCAGAATTGTGAGATATAAAGTCAGAATTGAGATATAAAGTCAGAATTGTGTGATATAAAGTCAGAATTGAGAGATATAAAGTCAGAATTGAGATATAAAGTCAGAATTGAGTGATATAAAGTCAGAATTGCACATTATAAAGTCAGAATTGTGAGATATAAAGTCAGAATTGTGAGATATAAAGTCAGAATTGTGAGATATAAAGTCAGAATTGAGATATAAAGTCAGAATTGAGTGATATAAAGTCAGAATTGCACATTATAAAGTCAGAATTGCACATTATAAAGTCAGAATTGTGAGATATAAAGTCAGAATTGAGATATAAAGTCAGAATTGTGTGATATAAAGTCAGAATTGAGAGATATAGTCAGAATTGTGGGATATAAAGTCAGAATTGTGAGATATAAAGTCAGAATTGAGATATAAAGTCAGAATTGAGAGATATAAAGTCAGAATTGAGTGATATAAAGTCAGAATTGCACATTATAAAGTCAGAATTGTGTGATATAAAGTCAGAATTGTGTGATATAAAGTCAGAATTGTGAGATATAAAGTCAGAATTGAGATATAAAGTCAGAATTGTGTGATATAAAGTCAGAATTGAGAGATATAGTCAGAATTGTGGGATATAAAGTCAGAATTGTGAGATATAAAGTCAGAATTGTGATATAAAGTCAGAATTGTGAGATATAAAGTCAGAATTGAGTGATATAAAGTCAGAATTGCACATTATAAAGTCAGAATTGCACATTATAAAGTCAGAATTGAGAGATATAAAGTCAGAATTGAGATATAAAGTCAGAATTGAGAGATAAAGTCAGAATTGAGAGATATAAAGTCAGAATTGAGAGATATAAAGTCAGAATTGAGATATAAAGTCAGAATTGAGTGATATAAAGTCAGAATTGAGATATAAAGTCAGAATTGAGTGATATAAAGTCAGAATTGAGATATAAAGTCAGAATTGAGAGATAAAGTCAGAATTGAGAGATATAAAGTCAGAATTGAGATATAAAGTCAGAATTGAGATATAAAGTCAGAATTGAGTGATATAAAGTCAGAATTGAGATATAAAGTCAGAATTGAGTGATATAAAGTCAGAATTGAGTGATATAAAGTCAGAATTGAGATATAAAGTCAGAATTGAGAGATAAAGTCAGAATTGAGAGATATAAAGTCAGAATTGAGATATAAAGTCAGAATTGTGAGATATAAAGTCAGAATTGTGAGATATAAAGTCAGAATTGAGTGATATAAAGTCAGAATTGAGATATAAAGTCAGAATTGAGAGATACAGTCAGAATTGAGAGATACAGTCAGAATTGAGAGATATAAAGTCAGAATTGAGATATAAAGTCAGAATTGAGATATAAAGTCAGAATTGAGATATAAAGTCAGAATTGTGTGATATAAAGTCAGAATTGTGAGATATAAAGTCAGAATTGAGTGATATAAAGTCAGAATTGAGATATAAAGTCAGAATTGAGATATAAAGTCAGAATTGAGAGATAAAGTCAGAATTGAGAGATATAAAGTCAGAATTGAGATATAAAGTCAGAATTGTGAGATATAAAGTCAGAATTGTGAGATATAAAGTCAGAATTGAGTGATATAAAGTCAGAATTGAGATATAAAGTCAGAATTGAGAGATACAGTCAGAATTGAGAGATAAAGTCAGAATTGAGATATAAAGTCAGAATTGAGATATAAAGTCAGAATTGAGATATAAAGTCAGAATTGAGTGATATAAAGTCAGAATTGAGATATAAAGTCAGAATTGAGATATAAAGTCAGAATTGAGTGATATAAAGTCAGAATTGAGATATAAAGTCAGAATTGAGAGATAAAGTCAGAATTGAGAGATATAAAGTCAGAATTGAGTGATATAAAGTCAGAATTGAGAGATATAAAGTCAGAATTGAGATATAAAGTCAGAATTGAGAGATAAAGTCAGAATTGTGTGATATAAAGTCAGAATTGAGATATAAAGTCAGAATTGAGTGATATAAAGTCAGAATTGAGAGATATAAAGTCAGAATTGAGATATAAAGTCAGAATTGAGAGATAAAGTCAGAATTGAGAGATATAAAGTCAGAATTGAGAGATATAAAGTCAGAATTGAGATATAAAGTCAGAATTGAGTGATATAAAGTCAGAATTGAGATATAAAGTCAGAATTGAGTGATATAAAGTCAGAATTGAGATATAAAGTCAGAATTGAGAGATAAAGTCAGAATTGAGAGATATAAAGTCAGAATTGAGATATAAAGTCAGAATTGAGATATAAAGTCAGAATTGAGTGATATAAAGTCAGAATTGAGATATAAAGTCAGAATTGAGTGATATAAAGTCAGAATTGAGTGATATAAAGTCAGAATTGAGATATAAAGTCAGAATTGAGAGATAAAGTCAGAATTGAGAGATATAAAGTCAGAATTGAGATATAAAGTCAGAATTGTGAGATATAAAGTCAGAATTGTGAGATATAAAGTCAGAATTGAGTGATATAAAGTCAGAATTGAGATATAAAGTCAGAATTGAGAGATACAGTCAGAATTGAGAGATACAGTCAGAATTGAGAGATATAAAGTCAGAATTGAGATATAAAGTCAGAATTGAGATATAAAGTCAGAATTGAGATATAAAGTCAGAATTGTGTGATATAAAGTCAGATTTGAGAGATAAAAAGTCAGAATTGTGAGATATAAAGTCAGAATTGAGATATAAAGTCAGAATTGAGAGATATAAAGTCAGAATTGAGATATAAAGTCAGAATTGAGATATAAAGTCAGAATTGTGTGATATAAAGTCAGATTTGAGAGATAAAAGTCAGAATTGTGAGATATAAAGTCAGAATTGAGATATAAAGTCAGAATTGAGATATAAAGTCAGAATTGAGAGATAAAGTCAGAATTGAGAGATATAAAGTCAGAATTGAGATATAAAGTCAGAATTGAGATATAAAGTCAGAATTGTGAGATATAAAGTCAGAATTGAGAGATATAAAGTCAGAATTGAGAGATATAAAGTCAGAATTGTGAGATATAAAGTCAGAATTGAGAGATATAAAGTCAGAATTGAGAGATATAAAGTCAGAATTGTGTGATATAAAGTCAGAATTGAGATATAAAGTCAGAATTGAGAGATAAAGTCAGAATTGAGAGATATAAAGTCAGAATTGAGATATAAAGTCAGAATTGAGATATAAAGTCAGAATTGTGAGATATAAAGTCAGAATTGAGAGATATAAAGTCAGAATTGAGAGATATAAAGTCAGAATTGAGATATAAAGTCAGAATTGTGAGATATAAAGTCAGAATTGAGAGATATAAAGTCAGAATTGAGTGATATAAAGTCAGAATTGTGAGATATAAAGTCAGAATTGAGATATAAAGTCAGAATTGAGAGATATAAAGTCAGAATTGAGATATAAAGTCAGAATTGAGTGATATAAAGTCAGAATTGAGATATAAAGTCAGAATTGTGTGATATAAAGTCAGAATTGAGATATAAAGTCAGAATTGAGAGATATAAAGTCAGAATTGAGAGATATAAAGTCAGAATTGTGTGATATAAAGTCAGAATTGAGATATAAAGTCAGAATTGAGAGATAAAGTCAGAATTGAGAGATATAAAGTCAGAATTGAGATATAAAGTCAGAATTGAGATATAAAGTCAGAATTGTGAGATATAAAGTCAGAATTGAGAGATATAAAGTCAGAATTGAGAGATATAAAGTCAGAATTGAGATATAAAGTCAGAATTGTGAGATATAAAGTCAGAATTGAGAGATATAAAGTCAGAATTGAGTGATATAAAGTCAGAATTGTGAGATATAAAGTCAGAATTGAGATATAAAGTCAGAATTGAGAGATATAAAGTCAGAATTGAGATATAAAGTCAGAATTGTGAGATATAAAGTCAGAATTGAGAGATATAAAGTCAGAATTGAGTGATATAAAGTCAGAATTGTGAGATATAAAGTCAGAATTGAGTGATATAAAGTCAGAATTGAGATATAAAGTCAGAATTGAGAGATATAAAGTCAGAATTGAGATATAAAGTCAGAATTGTGTGATATAAAGTCAGAATTGAGATATAAAGTCAGAATTGAGATATAAAGTCAGAATTGAGTGATATAAAGTCAGAATTGAGATATAAAGTCAGAATTGAGAGATAAAGTCAGAATTGAGAGATATAAAGTCAGAATTGAGTGATATAAAGTCAGAATTGAGATATAAAGTCAGAATTGAGTGATATAAAGTCAGAATTGAGATATAAAGTCAGAATTGAGAGATATAAAGTCAGAATTGAGATATAAAGTCAGAATTGTGTGATATAAAGTCAGAATTGAGATATAAAGTCAGAATTGAGATATAAAGTCAGAATTGAGTGATATAAAGTCAGAATTGAGATATAAAGTCAGAATTGAGAGATAAAGTCAGAATTGAGAGATATAAAGTCAGAATTGTGTGATATAAAGTCAGAATTGAGATATAAAGTCAGAATTGAGATATAAAGTCAGAATTGAGTGATATAAAGTCAGAATTGAGATATAAAGTCAGAATTGAGAGATATAAAGTCAGAATTGAGATATAAAGTCAGAATTGAGAGATATAAAGTCAGAATTGAGAGATATAAAGTCAGAATTGAGATATAAAGTCAGAATTGAGAGATAAAGTCAGAATTGAGAGATATAAAGTCAGAATTGAGATATAAAGTCAGAATTGAGATATAAAGTCAGAATTGTGAGATATAAAGTCAGAATTGAGAGATATAAAGTCAGAATTGAGATATAAAGTCAGAATTGTGAGATATAAAGTCAGAATTGAGATATAAAGTCAGAATTGTGTGATATAAAGTCAGAATTGAGAGATATAAAGTCAGAATTGAGAGATATAAAGTCAGAATTGTGAGATATAAAGTCAGAATTGAGATATAAAGTCAGAATTGTGTGATATAAAGTCAGAATTGAGAGATATAAAGTCAGAATTGAGATATAAAGTCAGAATTGAGTGATATAAAGTCAGAATTGCACATTATAAAGTCAGAATTGTGAGATATAAAGTCAGAATTGTGAGATATAAAGTCAGAATTGTGAGATATAAAGTCAGAATTGAGATATAAAGTCAGAATTGCACATTATAAAGTCAGAATTGCACATTATAAAGTCAGAATTGTGAGATATAAAGTCAGAATTGAGATATAAAGTCAGAATTGTGTGATATAAAGTCAGAATTGAGAGATATAGTCAGAATTGTGGATATAAAGTCAGAATTGTGAGATATAAAGTCAGAATTGAGATATAAAGTCAGAATTGAGAGATATAAAGTCAGAATTGAGTGATATAAAGTCAGAATTGCACATTATAAAGTCAGAATTGTGTGATATAAAGTCAGAATTGTGTGATATAAAGTCAGAATTGTGAGATATAAAGTCAGAATTGAGATATAAAGTCAGAATTGTGTGATATAAAGTCAGAATTGAGAGATATAGTCAGAATTGTGGGATATAAAGTCAGAATTGTGAGATATAAAGTCAGAATTGTGATATAAAGTCAGAATTGTGAGATATAAAGTCAGAATTGAGTGATATAAAGTCAGAATTGCACATTATAAAGTCAGAATTGCACATTATAAAGTCAGAATTGAGTGATATAAAGTCAGAATTGAGTGATATAACGTCAGAATTGAGAGATATAAAGTCAGAATTGAGATATAAAGTCAGAATTGCACATTATAAAGTCAGAATTGAGTGATATAAAGTCAGAATTGAGATATAAAGTCAGAATTGAGAGATATAAAGTCAGAATTGAGTGATATAAAGTCAGAATTGAGATATAAAGTCAGAATTGAGATATAAAGTCAGAATTGTGAGATATAAAGTCAGAATTGAGTGATATAAAGTCAGAATTGAGATATAAAGTCAGAATTGAGTGATATAAGTCAGAATTGAGATATAAAGTCAGAATTGAGATATAAAGTCAGAATTGTGAGATATAAAGTCAGAATTGAGATATAAAGTCAGAATTGAGATATAAAGTCAGAATTGTGAGATATAAAGTCAGAATTGAGTGATATAAAGTCAGAATTGAGATATAAAGTCAGAATTGAGTGATATAAAGTCAGAATTGCACATTATAAAGTCAGAATTGTGTGATATAAAGTCAGAATTGTGAGATATAAAGTCAGAATTGAGATATAAAGTCAGAATTGTGTGATATAAAGTCAGAATTGAGAGATATAGTCAGAATTGTGGGATATAAAGTCAGAATTGTGAGATATAAAGTCAGAATTGAGATATAAAGTCAGAATTGAGAGATATAAAGTCAGAATTGTGAGTTATAAAGTCAGAATTGAGTGATATAAAGTCAGAATTGAGTGACATAAAGTCAGAATTGCACATTATAAAGTCAGAATTGTGTGATATAAAGTCAGAATTGTGAGATATAAAGTCAGAATTGAGATATAAAGTCAGAATTGTGTGATATAAAGTCAGAATTGAGAGATATAGTCAGAATTGTGGGATATAAAGTCAGAATTGTGAGATATAAAGTCAGAATTGTGATATAAAGTCAGAATTGTGAGATATAAAGTCAGAATTGAGTGATATAAAGTCAGAATTGCACATTATAAAGTCAGAATTGAGTGATATAAAGTCAGAATTGAGATATAAAGTCAGAATTGAGAGATATAAAGTCAGAATTGCACATTATAAAGTCAGAATTGAGATATAAAGTCAGAATTGAGAGATATAAAGTCAGAATTGAGATATAAAGTCAGAATTGAGATATAAAGTCAGAATTGAGTGATATAAAGTCAGAATTGCACATTATAAAGTCAGAATTGAGAGATATAAAGTCAGAATTGAGATATAAAGTCAGAATTGAGAGATATAAAGTCAGAATTGCACATTATAAAGTCAGAATTGAGAGATAAAGTCAGAATTGAGAGATATAAAGTCAGAATTGAGATATAAAGTCAGAATTGAGATATAAAGTCAGAATTGAGTGATATAAAGTCAGAATTGAGATATAAAGTCAGAATTGAGAGATAAAGTCAGAATTGAGAGATATAAAGTCAGAATTGAGATATAAAGTCAGAATTGTGAGATATAAAGTCAGAATTGTGAGATATAAAGTCAGAATTGAGATATAAAGTCAGAATTGAGAGATAAAGTCAGAATTGAGATATAAAGTCAGAATTGAGATATAAAGTCAGAATTGTGAGATATAAAGTCAGAATTGAGAGATATAAAGTCAGAATTGAGATATAAAGTCAGAATTGAGATATAAAGTCAGAATTGTGAGATATAAAGTCAGAATTGAGTGATATAAAGTCAGAATTGAGATATAAAGTCAGAATTGAGATATAAAGTCAGAATTGAGATATAAAGTCAGAATTGTGAGATATAAAGTCAGAATTGAGTGATATAAAGTCAGAATTGAGATATAAAGTCAGAATTGAGAGATAAAGTCAGAATTGAGATATAAAGTCAGAATTGAGATATAAAGTCAGAATTGTGAGATATAAAGTCAGAATTGAGAGATATAAAGTCAGAATTGAGATATAAAGTCAGAATTGAGATATAAAGTCAGAATTGTGTGATATAAAGTCAGATTTGAGAGATATAAAGTCAGAATTGTGAGATATAAAGTCAGAATTGAGATATAAAGTCAGAATTGTGTGATATAAAGTCAGAATTGAGATATAAAGTCAGAATTGAGAGATATAAAGTCAGAATTGAGATATAAAGTCAGAATTGAGATATAAAGTCAGAATTGAGTGATATAAAGTCAGAATTGAGATATAAAGTCAGAATTGAGAGATAAAGTCAGAATTGAGAGATATAAAGTCAGAATTGAGATATAAAGTCAGAATTGAGATATAAAGTCAGAATTGTGAGATATAAAGTCAGAATTGAGAGATATAAAGTCAGAATTGAGATATAAAGTCAGAATTGTGTGATATAAAGTCAGAATTGAGAGATATAAAGTCAGAATTGAGATATAAAGTCAGAATTGTGAGATATAAAGTCAGAATTGAGAGATATAAAGTCAGAATTGAGATATAAAGTCAGAATTGTGAGATATAAAGTCAGAATTGAGATATAAAGTCAGAATTGTGTGATATAAAGTCAGAATTGAGAGATATAAAGTCAGAATTGAGAGATATAAAGTCAGAATTGTGAGATATAAAGTCAGAATTGAGATATAAAGTCAGAATTGAGAGATATAAAGTCAGAATTGAGATATAAAGTCAGAATTGAGATATAAAGTCAGAATTGTGTGATATAAAGTCAGATTTGAGAGATATAAAGTCAGAATTGTGAGATATAAAGTCAGAATTGAGATATAAAGTCAGAATTGTGTGATATAAAGTCAGAATTGAGATATAAAGTCAGAATTGAGAGATATAAAGTCAGAATTGAGATATAAAGTCAGAATTGAGATATAAAGTCAGAATTGAGTGATATAAAGTCAGAATTGAGATATAAAGTCAGAATTGAGAGATAAAGTCAGAATTGAGAGATATAAAGTCAGAATTGAGATATAAAGTCAGAATTGAGATATAAAGTCAGAATTGTGAGATATAAAGTCAGAATTGAGAGATATAAAGTCAGAATTGAGATATAAAGTCAGAATTGTGTGATATAAAGTCAGAATTGAGAGATATAAAGTCAGAATTGAGATATAAAGTCAGAATTGTGAGATATAAAGTCAGAATTGAGAGATATAAAGTCAGAATTGAGATATAAAGTCAGAATTGTGAGATATAAAGTCAGAATTGAGATATAAAGTCAGAATTGTGTGATATAAAGTCAGAATTGAGAGATATAAAGTCAGAATTGAGAGATATAAAGTCAGAATTGTGAGATATAAAGTCAGAATTGAGATATAAAGTCAGAATTGTGAGATATAAAGTCAGAATTGAGATATAAAGTCAGAATTGTGAGATATAAAGTCAGAATTGAGATATAAAGTCAGAATTGTGTGATATAAAGTCAGAATTGAGAGATATAAAGTCAGAATTGAGAGATATAAAGTCAGAATTGTGAGATATAAAGTCAGAATTGAGAGATATAAAGTCAGAATTGAGATATAAAGTCAGAATTGAGTGATATAAAGTCAGAATTGCACATTATAAAGTCAGAATTGTGAGATATAAAGTCAGAATTGTGAGATATAAAGTCAGAATTGTGAGATATAAAGTCAGAATTGTGAGATATAAAGTCAGAATTGAGATATAAAGTCAGAATTGAGTGATATAAAGTCAGAATTGCACATTATAAAGTCAGAATTGTGTGATATAAAGTCAGAATTGAGATATAAAGTCAGAATTGAGAGATATAAAGTCAGAATTGCACATTATAAAGTCAGAATTGTGTGATATAAAGTCAGAATTGTGTGATATAAAGTCAGAATTGAGAGATAAAGTCAGAATTGTGTGATATAAAGTCAGAATTGTGAGATATAAAGTCAGAATTGAGATATAAAGTCAGAATTGAGAGATATAAAGTCAGAATTGCACATTATAAAGTCAGAATTGTGTGATATAAAGTCAGAATTGTGTGATATAAAGTCAGAATTGTGTGATATAAAGTCAGAATTGAGAGATATAGTCAGAATTGTGGGATATAAAGTCAGAATTGAGTGATATAAAGTCAGAATTGCGAGATATAAAGTCAGAATTGTGTGATATAAAGTCAGAATTGTGAGATATAAAGTCAGAATTGTGAGATATAAAGTCAGAATTGCACATTATAAAGTCAGAATTGTGTGATATAAAGTCAGAATTGTGTGATATAAAGTCAGAATTGTGTGATATAAAGTCAGAATTGAGAGATATAGTCAGAATTGTGTGATATAAAGTCAGAATTGTGAGATATAAAGTCAGAATTGTGAGATATAAAGTCAGAATTGCACATTATAAAGTCAGAATTGTGTGATATAAAGTCAGAATTGTGTGATATAAAGTCAGAATTGTGTGATATAAAGTCAGAATTGAGAGATATAGTCAGAATTGTGGGATATAAAGTCAGAATTGAGTGATATAAAGTCAGAATTGCACATTATAAAGTCAGAATTGCACATTATAAAGTCAGAATTGAGTGATATAAAGTCAGAATTGCACATTATAAAGTCAGAATTGTGAGATATAAAGTCAGAATTGAGTGATATAAAGTCAGAATTGTGAGATATAAAGTCAGAATTGTGAGATATAAAGTCAGAATTGTGAGATATAAAGTCAGAATTGAGAGATATAAAGTCAGAATTGAGATATAAAGTCAGAATTGTGTGATATAAAGTCAGAATTGAGAGATATAAAGTCAGAATTGAGATATAAAGTCAGAATTGTGAGATATAAAGTCAGAATTGAGAGATATAAAGTCAGAATTGCACATTATAAAGTCAGAATTGAGAGATATAAAGTCAGAATTGTGAGATATAAAGTCAGAATTGTGAGATATAAAGTCAGAATTGAGAGATATAAAGTCAGAATTGTGAGATATAAAGTCAGAATTGAGAGATATAAAGTCAGAATTGAGATATAAAGTCAGAATTGTGAGATATAAAGTCAGAATTGTGAGATATAAAGTCAGAATTGTGAGATATAAAGTCAGAACTGAGTGATATAAAGTCAGAATTGAGATATAAAGTCAGAATTGAGATATAAAGTCAGAATTGAGATATAAAGTCAGAATTGTGAGATATAAAGTCAGAATTGAGTGATATAAAGTCAGAATTGAGAGATATAAAGTCAGAATTGAGATATAAAGTCAGAATTGTGAGATATAAAGTCAGAATTGAGAGATATAAAGTCAGAATTGAGATATAAAGTCAGAATTGTGAGATATAAAGTCAGAATTGTGAGATATAAAGTCAGAATTGTGAGATATAAAGTCAGAATTGCACATTATAAAGTCAGAATTGAGAGATATAAAGTCAGAATTGAGATATAAAGTCAGAATTGAGAGATATAAAGTCAGAATTGTGAGATATAAAGTCAGAATTGTGAGATATAAAGTCAGAATTGAGATATAAAGTCAGAATTGAGAGATATAAAGTCAGAATTGAGATATAAAGTCAGAATTGTGTGATATAAAGTCAGAATTGTGAGATATAAAGTCAGAATTGAGTGATATAAAGTCAGAATTGTGTGATATAAAGTCAGAATTGAGTGATATAAAGTCAGAATTGTGAGATATAAAGTCAGAATTGAGTGATATAAAGTCAGAATTGCACATTATAAAGTCAGAATTGCACATTATAAAGTCCAATTCTGAGGGGGGAAAAGACGAATTTATATCTCATGATTATGATTTGATATCTCGCAATTGTGAGTTTACGGCCTATATCACACAACTCTGAGAAAAAAAAGTCGTAATTACCTTTTTTATCATGTGGGGGAAACAAGCTTCCATAGTATGTGGTGCATCCCTATATGTATCCTTAAAATCAAAGAATTGTCATTAATCATTCTCTGGATCGTTCCTAAATCATTTTAGTGTGAACAGGTCATTTGTACTTCTCTGCTGAGACTCCAAACCGCTAGGGGCGCTAACAGCTCGAACTGTCGCCCAAAGTCACTCGCTCACCAACGAAGAAGAGAATCTCGCGGCTGCGCGGTGCTGAGGACATATTTCGCACTTGATTACGTGTAGTGTAATTCATTCTTTGAGACCCTTGTGAGGTTTCATTTAATACACGTACTTTATGCAACAAGTTTTGCGATTTTCAAAACAAAGCCGCGCTGGCCCGAGTAGTTTGATCCATTAGGACAGTCAGTGAAGACTCTAATGTGAGTGCGACTCAAGTTACAGAGAAGAAGAGACGCATACAGTCAGTCCCTGTCAGGAGTCATAACGTGGCACAAATCTCACCCAGATGGAGTTTGCAGCGATCTTTGCCCTGTCGGTGCTGATCGGGGCTCTGGTTGTGTTAGTGGCCGTGGCTGTTGGTCGACAGAAGAGTGAATTATCTGAGGAAAACGAGCTAAACAAAGATACCGATGCACCAGGTAAGTTAAGTGTCCCTCTTCTGTCTGCTAACTTGGTTTGTTGTCACTAACATACCGATGTTTTAAGTTAAATTCAAATTGTAAAGTAGTTTATGTTGATGTTGTGTCTTCATGAATGTTACAGTGGAGGAAAATGCAGCGAAAGCTCCTTCCAGAAAGCAGAAGCAGCAACAGCGCCCCCGCAAGGACAGACCGCAGCAGCACAGCTTCTCTCACCAGCTGCTGGCGTCCTCGCTGAAGGTACAACTCCTGCTCACATCTGGGAGATATAGTAAACACATGACGTCAAGGGCAACCAGCCGAAGTCCAGGATGGCAAAAATAGAATGGCTTTAAATTTAAAAAATAACATTTATAATGGTACAAAACATTGCTATTTCAAATAAATGCTGTTTTTTTAAGTTTCTACCCATCAAAGAATTCTTGAAAAAACAAAGTATCATGGTTTTCACAAAATGTTAAGCAGCACATGCTCAACAAGCATCAAATTATCATATTACAGGGTTTCCGCGGGTCTGAAAAAAGGTCCATAACACACAGTTTCTGCCAGTCTCGTGTTAATCTTGAGTATCTATAGAGTAGTGTTGATCCTTCATATCTCCCAAGAGTCTTTAGTTTTATCAGAGTTATGAAAGACAGATACACTGTACCGATTCTTTCAGAAAACAGCCAAGCTCGTGGAGGCGTGCAGTGGGCGGAGCTAAAGAGAGAGACACACACACACACACACACACTATACGTTGGTGTTGTTCACATTATACGTGCTGATTGCCAACAAAACACACACATTTGATGCAGTTTCACTCACAGCCTGCGGTTTCCACTCATGACCGGGAACAAACACACACACTTGCAGAACTCCGGAAACACAAACTGCATCCACTGTTCCCTTAACGCTGGGTTATTTGGGAAGCTGAACAAGGCGATCTTCCCCTCACACCAGAAACACACTTCTTTAGTGACATTGTTGATCTCGTGTCTAAAAACACAACGCCATCGCCGCCGACAGCTCCCGTAACCCGAACGAAGCTCGTTGATGGACGCGCTTTTGCTCTCGCTCTGGTTGATGTGTGTGTGTGTGTGTGCTCATCCGGGAGAAGTGCCCATACAAGGAATTCCGCCCTTTACGGGCCATACTCAGAAAAAAAAACTTTCCGAAACTTGTTTGAATCCTGAAGGAGTGTATTTGGCACAGAAATACTCCAACTCGTTTTTTTTTTTTTTTTTTTACATTTTGTCCATGTTTATCATGAGAATCAACTCTTTAACAGTGTAAATAAGGCAGAATGCATGGAATAGCATTAGACATCCCCTTTACATTATAAATTGTAATGATATTATATTGTGGATATCAAGATTACAAAATGTTTTTTTTGGTGTATGTCAAAGTCCTGTATATTGATCTGTATTTCTGTGCATTTCATTCCCTCTTCTAGAGTCACAGTGGCCATGTGACCTGCCTGGACTTCAGTAGCAATGCCAAATACCTTGCATCTTGCTCAGATGACCGTACCATCAGGATCTGGAGCACTAAAGACTTCCTGGACCGAGATCACAAGTGCTTGCGGGCCAACGTTGAGTTTGACCACGCCACACTCGTCCGCTTCAGCCCAGACTGCCGGTACGCTTGACCTCATTAACATGTCTAAATAAATCTACGAGTCTTCTGTTACTCTTTCAAACGGTTGTTACTGCTGACCGGTTGGCTTTTGTCCCTAGAGCATTTATCACTTGGCTGGCTAATGGAGAAACCATTCGAATCTATAAGATGATTAAAAAGGAAGATGGGACATTCAGTTTCAAAGCTGCTCCGGGGGATTTCCCTCAGAAACACAAGGGAATCATTATCAACATCGGAATCGCAGAGACGGGTCAGTGGACTCAGTTAAATAAATCCATCTGAACTGTACTAAATATCATATACACATGCTAAGCCAGCTTGCATAAGACTTAAAGGAATAGTTCACCCAAAAATGAAAATTAGCCCATGATTTACTCGCCCTCATTTTTTAATATAACTCCGATTGTGTTCGTCTGAAAGAAGAATGTCATATACACCTAGGATGACTTGAGGGTGAGTAAATCATGGGATAATTTTTTTTCATTTTTGGGTGAACTAACCCTTTAATGACTAATTTTAGATTCTGTTTTCAGGCAAATTTATAATGTCTGCCTCTGTTGACACCACCATTGTGATCTGGGATCTGAAAGGAGAGGTTTTAGCGACTATCAACACTAATCAGATGACCAACTCGCATGCTGCTGTGTCACCGTGTGGACGGTTAGTTCAAGATGCAATACAAGCAGCTCCTGAATGATCTTGTCATATATTTGTTTGTTTTTCCCCTGATGTTTAAGTGTTTTTGGGTCAGATGAAATATTTAAAACCTCTATTTTATTTTGTTCTTGTAAGGTTTGTTGCTTCCTGTGGCTTTACCCCTGATGTGAAGGTGTGGGAGGTTTGCTTTGCTAAATCAGGGGAGTTCAAAGAGGTCACCCGTGCATTTGACCTTAAGGGACACTCAGCTGGGGTTTACTCCTTTGACTTCTCCAATGACTCTCGAAGGCAAGATCATCTCTCTCTATATATACACACACACATGATCAGGCATAACATTATGATATTGTGTTGGTCCCCCTTTTGCTGCCAAAACAGCCCTGACCCGTCGAGGCATGGACTCCACTAGACCCCTGAAGGTGTGCTGTGGTATCTGGCACCAAGATGTTAGCAGCAGATCCTTTAAGTCCTTTAAGTTGCGAGGTGGGGCCTCCAGCACATCCCACAGGTGCTCGATTGGATTGAGATCTGGGGAATTTGGAGGCCAAGTCAACACCTCAAACTCGTTGTTGTGCTCCTCAAACCATTTCTGAACCATTTGTGCTTTGTGGCAGGAGCATTATCCTGCTGGAAGAGCCACAGCCACCAGGGAATACCGTTTCCATGAAAGGGTGTACATGGTCTGCAACAATGCTTAGGTAGGTGGTACGTGTCAAAGTAACATCCACATGGATGGCAGGACCCAAGGTTTCCCAGCAGAACATTGCCCAGAGCATCACACTGCCTCCGCCGGCTTGTTGGTGCTTTCGGCGGTGGACAGGGGTCAGCATGGGCACCCAGACTGGTCTATGCAGCCCCATACACAACAAACTGAGATGCAATGTGTATTCTGACACGTTTCTATCAGAACCAGCATTAACTTCTTGAGCAATTTGAGCTCCAGTAGCTCGTCTGTTTGATCGGACCACACGGGCCAGCCTTCGCTCCCCACGTGCATCAATGAGCCTTGGCCGCCCATGACCCTGCCTCCGGTTCTCCACTGTTCCTTCCTTGAAGCACTTTTGATAGATCCTGACCACTGCAGACCGGGAACACCCCACAAGAGCTGCAGTTTTGGAGATGCTCTGACCCAGTCGTCTAGCCATCACAATTTGGCCCTTGTCAAACTCGCTCAAATCCTTACGCTTGCCCATTTTTCCTGCTTCTAACACATCAACTTTGAGGACAAAATGTTCACTTGCTGCCTAATATATCCCACCCACTAACAGGTGATGAAGAGATAATCAGTGTTATTCACTTCACCGGTCATAATGTTATGCCTGATCGGTGTAATAAATATATTACTAGAAATAAAAATGTTTAGTATTATTTATATACTATATTATTTATTAATATTTTGAATTAGCTTTTTTATATTTTCAGTTTTAATTTCAGTATAAGTTTTAGTAATTGTATGTGCTCTTGTCACTTTTATTTTTTATTTAATTTAGCTTTCATTCATTTTTATTTCAGTTTTAATCCTTTTAGTACTTCAGTAGTAAACTAACAGTACTTCGTTAGTTGCCAACAGTTGAACAGTGCAGAAACTTTAATGATATAATTTTCATTAAGTTTAAATTGAAGTATAAATCGGTAGCTACACTTAATAACATTTTCACTGCCTTTTACAGAATGGTGACTGTGTCCAAAGACGGCACATGGAAGCTGTGGGACACTGATGTGGAGTATAAGAAAAAGCAGGACCCGTATTTGCTCCGGACGGTGCCGTGTCAGGTGTCGGAGGGGAGCCGCGTCTCCCTGTCGCCTGATGGTCGTGTAGTGGCCATTTCAAACGCTTGTGATATAGCCTTATACAGTGCGGCCACTGGGGAACTAGAGGAGGAGTTCCACGGCGTTCACAGCCAAAACATAGCCGACCTAAAGTTTGACATCAACAGCCGTTTCCTAGTGAGTACCGGGGACCGCGCCATTCGCGTCTTTCACAATGTAACCGGGTACCGTGCTGCCATCCAGGACATGCAGACCATGCTGAAGAAAACTACAAATGATGGAGTGAGACAGAGACTCCAGCAGCAGATATCAGACGCCCAGGACGCTCTGGAAACAGTGATGAACGCAACGAAGAACTGATTTGTTTTCGGTTTCAGGAAAAAGGGCTTTAGCATGCTGATTTTATTGAATAAATTGAGTGTTTTTAAGTGTTTGTAAATGACTTGTTCCTTTCTGTCGTCTCTTTGAGGCTTTAAAGGTGACATGTTTACACTTTGCAGAGGAAATATACAGCCCTACAAAGGCAAAAAGCAGAAATACTGAAGTGGAAACATTTTTGGTCGGTTTGATTATTTATTTACACTCCTTATTTCTCTTAATGAGCTTAGATGTCTGCCTGATTATTATAGCATACCTCGGTTTTGACAAAATATAGTCACTGTTTTGCATTATATTTGACTTTTTATAATTTTGCCTACTGCATATTGAACTGGGATGGGAATATTTTAGAATAAAATAATTTGCATACAGCACCTTTAAGGAACTTGTCAGCAGCAAAGTTTTGTTTAATTATTTAAATAATTTAAAATAACGAATAGAAATAAAAGTATGTTCACTTTTTATAAAATGTTATTAAGTGTTAAGAATTACCATTTAATTATTTAAATAATTTAAAATAATGAATAGAAGTATTTTACCTTATCAAATATTAAGTGTTGAGAATTACTATTTGAATAATTTAAAATAATGAATAGAAATAATAGTTAACTTTTTATTAAATGTTATTAAGTGTTGACAATTACAACACCAATTTTAATATCTTAATTTATTTAAAAAAACTGCTCCAGAGGACTTTTATTTTGAAAGAGTTAAATTAAAGCGTTTAGGTTATAAACAGGTACAATTCCTACACGATTATTTGGCCATTCGGTCGTTGACTGGATATGACTAGTGGCGTATTCATCTTATAATAAGGTTAACAATAAAAAATAACCCATAGCAGCCACCTGTACCCTCAGTAAGTAGGCGGGAACTGTCAAGAAACACTGGAAAGTGGTTGTGAGTTCTCGCGAGATTTGCGCAGCCAGACTGCGAGACCGACACGATTCCAGTAAGAGTACCGATAAAATTCAGAAATGTCGGGTCGTTCGGTCCGCGCAGAGACCCGAAGCCGCGCTAAAGATGACATTAAGAAAGTAATGGCCGCCATCGAGAGAGTGCGGAGATGGTGAGTATAACGGGCGGCGTCAAGACACTTTGAAAGAGAAATGTTTTTCAAAAGAGAAACTTCAGTCGGAAAGGAGGAGGAGTTTCATAAGAGGATGCTGTTTGATTGACACAAGAGACAGCCAATGGCCGCGCACTTGTCTTTGCGTTCTCAAGGGACAAGTGGCAAAAAGAGGCGGGACTTAAGAGGACTTTTAAAGGGGACTGTCTGTCAGTAAACGAACCTTTAATAGCTGACTGATTTTACTGTTGTTTTCACTAGTTTATATCTATTATACATTTACTGTGCATCCAAGCACATCCAGTCAGAGTTTAGCCGTGAACACACTTTATTATTTCTATTCATTATTTTAAATTATTTAAATAATTAAATGGTAATTCTCAACACTTAATAACATTTTATAAAAATGTAACACACTTTATTATTTCTATTCATTATTTTAAATTATTTAAATAATTAAATGGTAAATCTCAACACTTAATAACATTTTATAAAAAGTGAACATTTTATTATTTCTATTCATTGTTTTAAAGGATTTAAATAATTAAATAAACACTTAATATCATTTTATAAGTAAAACGAAGCACTTTTGTGTGCACTTCAACAAATGGGAATGTTGGATAGGGTTCAACTCATCAAGAAATGGACCTTGTAATCCCACGTCCCAAACTTTCTCCGTCTGGAAACTCGATAAGTGCTTTTTTCTGCATGGTTGCGTTTTTAATATGGAAACTTGATAGAGCTTTTGCTCCATTTCAGGGAGAAGAAATGGGTCACGGTTGGTGATACTTCATTAAGAATATTTAAATGGGTTCCTGTGGTGGACACAAAGGAGGTACGACACATCTTGGTTTTAATTGTACCTTCATGTCATCTGGATAAACGAGAAACTACATGCATGTACATATTATCTGTAGCTCCTTCACTGTATTTACTGTATCTGTAACCTGATGTCTTTTAGAAGGACAAGAGCAAAGTGTGTGTGGGTGGAGAAAAGCAACGGAAGACTTTTCCCACGGAGGAGGCGTCTGATAACGCCTGTTCTGTACTATTAGATTTTCAAGGTAAACAGATGCAGGGTTTAAAGGGTTAATCAGGGTTTCTTATTTTGACTGTCCACAATTTAAGGCTTTAAAAATTTCTTAAATTGGAGCAGAAAGTAGGTCAGAACACTTAAAGGGACAGTTCACCCAAAAATCATCATTCACTCGCCCTCATGTCGCTCAAACCCGTCAGACTTTCCTTCATCATATAAAGCCATCGAGTCTCTTCAGAACATCTGGAATAATCCGCTTTTATGATCTCTTTATGAACTTTCTGAAGCGTCAGTGGAAGTTGCTTAGACTGTCAATGGAGGGACAGAAATCTCTCAGATTCCATTAAAAATATCTTCATTTGTGTTCTGATGAACGAAAGTCAGTCAAATTTAATTTAACCATTAGGCCGTGTATCCACCAAACGCCCTGCTGTGAGCGCTTGAGAGCGTTTTGGCAGCGCAGAGTTTTTTTCAGTTGAGATTCTTTGCTTGTTATGATACGGAATATCCGCAGAAGTGTTACTAGTATCTCATTTCACAGATAGTTTGTTTCTGTATTGATTCTATATAAAAATGGCGATACAATGAAAAGTATTTGCTCTGGCTCTTGTTTTAAATTATTTTGTTCCGTTATTATTGTTCAAAGTTGAACATTCTTCAACTCTCTGCGACCAGTAAAAAACGCTGAACGCTCAGCTCCTCGTTACGCTCATGCCGTACTAAAAACGCGGCGCTCCCATTGAAAACAGTAACAGTAACAGTAAAAAAAAGCCCTAAATTAAATTGCATGCTACAAAAAATTATGTTCTTCCTCAGGATTTTTGTTTTTCCAGCACAAATATCTAAACACCCTTAAGTCAAGATACATTTAATGACTTGCAAAATGAAGAAATTACGTCTTGTTTTCTGAGAAATTGAAGTATCTGTCATTGGGTATGGAAATGACTTACATTTGAAATAGTTGATTTTCACGAACCCATTGGCAGATATTTGTTCTTGTTTTAATCATAAAATCACTTTCACAAGATTTTTTATCTCAAACTTTAAGCTATTATTATTTTTAATTAATTAAAATGTAATGGAGATCTGTTGGGAATTATATTTTCAAACTTTGAAGTGTCACTAATGCAACTCATTGTGTGCTTAGACATTTACATTTAGGGAACATATTGACGTGTTGTATCCCTTCAATTTATTCCTTATAGTCTTTAATTGGTTTTAAAAAGGTCTTAAATGTACCTTCATAAAACCTGCAGAAACCCTGGTTAATTCACCCCAAAAATGATTTGCTCACATGATTTTCTTTCTTTCATGTCACATTCTGATCTTCTCCTGCCTTCTCAGATGAGAACAGCAACCAGAGTTCTCTCTCAGACTCATACCAGCTTAAAATAGCGGCAGACAGTAGCAATAACTCCAGTGAGCCCGTCAGTGAGCCGGTCAGCCCTGCACCTCAGAGTCTGGACTATCACACCGATGACCCACAGCCGCCCACCCTCGGACAGGAGATCATGGAGGGTGAGACTCATACCTTGCATTTTTCATTACGTTTAATGTTGACCTCAGAGCTGAGAGATTCATTAATTATTATATTATATTACTTTTTAATATTTATTTATTTTTTGATTAAATATTAAAAATGTATATTACTTTTTAATATTTAAATGCTAGTTTAGCTGAGAGATTCATTACTCATATTATATTATTAACTATATAAAAAAGTTTGTCAAGACGAACTTTAAAGTTGGCCTGAGAAAGCCTGACCAGAAAGTTTGAAAAAGTTTGAAAAGCTTGACGGTTTTCAGTTTGAAGTAGTTTGAAGTTTGAAGTTTGTCAGTCTATCAGAAAAATAGATAGATAGATCATTTTTTACATGTTGGTAGCATGAATTAGCATGTTTTAGCACATTGTTAACATATTTTAGCATTTTGCTAGCATGAATTTAAACATTGATAGCATGTTTTAACACATTGCTAACATGAATTAGCACAATGCTAGCATGAATTCGCCTGTTTTAACGCATTGCTAGCATGCATTAACATATTTGCTAACATGTTAACAACACGTTTTAACACATCGCTAGCATTAATTAGCATTTTTAAGCACATTGCTAGCCTGAATTAGCATGATGTTAGCATGTTAACACATTGTTAACATTAACATGTTGTTATCATTAATTAGCACATTGCTAGCATGTTTTAACACATTGTTAGCATTTTTTTCACATTGACCTCAGAGCTGAAAGATTCATTTATTATTATATAAAGTTTGTCAGTCTATCAGAAAAATAAATAGATAGATTATTTTTACATTTTGCTAGCATGAATTAGCATGTTTAGCACATTGCTAGCATGTTTTAACATGTTAGCATTAATTAGCACATTGATAGCATGTTTTAACACATTGCTAGAATGAATTAGCACAATGCTACCATAAATTTGCATGTTTTGCACACTGCTAACATGAATTTGCATTTTTAACACATTGCTAGCATTAATTATCAAATTGCTTACATGTTTTAACAGATTGCTAGCATGTTTTAACACATTGCTACTTTGAATTAGCACACTAGTATCATGTATTAATTAGCATTTCTCTAGAATAAATTAGCATGTTTTGCCCCTTGCTAACGTGAATTGGCATATTTTAACAAATTGCTAGCATTAATTATCAAATTGCTTACATGTTTTAACACACATGGTGGCATGAATTAGCATGTTTTTACACATTAGCAAATTTTGCTAACATGATTTAACATGTTGTTAGCATTGGTTTATCATTGTTGATAGCCTGATTAACATGTTGATACCCTGATGTAACATGTTGCTGGCATTGTTTAGCATTGTTGCTAGCCTGATTAACATGTTGATACCCTGATGTAACATGTTGCTAGCATGATTTAGCAAATTGCTAGCATGATTTAACATTTTGTTAACATAATTTAACACATTGCTAGCAGGATTATCACATTGCTAGCATGGTTTTAGCAAATTGCTATCAGGATTTAACACATTACTAGCATGTTTTATCATGATAGGTAGAAAGTATATTCAGTGTTTTATAAACCCTGTAGTTTTAATAAATCTTTCTTATAAATATTTATATTCACTGTAAGTTGTTTTCCCTTTTTGTGTCATTATGATTTGTTCTGAATCTGAACAAATTTATTGTGCTCTTATCTCCTAAAATACAAAGTTCACTGAGATCTTTTAGTCAGCTGACCCACTTTAAAAATCGTATGTTTTCTAGAGCCGCTGCTGCAGTCCAGTGAGATCGCAGATGAGCCGCCGACACTGATCAAAGAAGATCTTCTTCCTCTCACGGCTCAGGTACAAACACTACAGAACAGCAGAGCTTCATCATACAGCATGAGAGCCCGAGCAGATCTTTGACCTTGGGCTGTCAGGACACCTGTTGCACCAGCTGTGCACAAGTTACAACTAGCCTAGTTTTGACGTAAATGGGCACTAAGTTACAACTTATGCACTACTAAATATTTTTGCATTGCACCATTTAACTTAGTTGAAGCCTAAATCTACGTATATCTAAATAAACTAAATATTTCCGGAAGCCTCCGATCAGGAGTAACATTAACAGATAGAATAGCAGGCAGACTGAACTGCTTGTCTGATGAATCACGTTTTCTTTTACGTCACGTGGATTGAACAACGGGTGCGTGTGCGTGGCTTACCTGGGGAACACATGGCACCAAGATGCACTATGGGAAGAAGGCAAGCCGGCGGAGGCAGTGTGATGCTTTGGGCAATGTTCTGCTGGGAAACCTTGGGTCCTGCCATCCATGTGGATGTTACTTTGACACGTACCACCTACCTAAGCATTGTTGCAGACCATGTACACGCTTTCATAGAAACGGTATTCCCTGGTGGCTGTGGCTCTTCCAGCAGGATAATGCTCCTGACACAAAGCACAAATGCTTCAGGAATGGTTTGAGGAGCACAACAACGAGTTTGAGGTGTTGACTTGGCCTCCAAATTCCCTAGATCTCAATCCAATCGAGCATCTGTGGGATGTGCTGAACAAACAAGTCCGATCCATGGAGGCTCTACCTTGCAACTTACAGGACTTAAAGGATCTGCTGCTAACATCTTGCTGCCAGATACCACAGCACACCTTCAGGGGTCTAGTGGAGTCCATGCCTCGACGAGTCAGGGCTGTTTTGGCAGCAAAAGGGAGACCAACATAATATTCATTCATAATGTTATGCCTTTATATATGGACCCCCAAACCTTTGTACTAGTTAAATCAACAACCCAACAATGTTTTGTCAGCTAGTAATTGTTCCTTTTTCTCCAGGTGCAGGAGGACGAGGACAGTTGTGGAGCCCCACCACTGAAAAGAATCTGTACCGAGCAGGTCTCGGTCATCCAGGCGGCCCCTCTGAGCTAACACACACACACACACTGTACACTGGGCATTGATAATCAGCCAGACTGATCACTGACCTTCCTAGAACTGCTGCAGAAGACACAACATGGACCAGACATCGAGAAAGCACTATATTTATTATCACATGATAGCTTCGCAACATTTAAGAATTACAATCTTCGCCTTCCCTTTTTAGCTCTTGCTCCCAGAATATACAGAATACGCTTCAACTGAGTTCATGTTGGAATTATTGTTAATTTCTGAAGATCTCGTAGTAGAATGAAGCATTATTTCAAGGTTTATAAGCCAAAATCAAATAAAAGCCAGACTATGAACTGGACATTCCTGTTTACCGGGAGAGCAGATGAATGTACGCTCACTATAACGCCCGTCTTGTTGAAATCGCTGTTACAGTTATTATAGTGCTAATGGTTTTATTTTATAGCCAGTGGAATGTGATTTTTATTAAAAAAAGGAAGCCATAAAATAATTTCATGCTGACTAAAGGCTTAGCCATTATTGAAGAAAATACAAAACCAAGACAAATAGTGAGTTATATGACAAGGGTACTTGAAATATGATTTAATACTAATAATAATCTCATTCCCTTTTAAAAATACAATGACTCAACATGCAATGACTCATTACATGTAGATTAATGTTTAAGTTATGATTCAGAAGATGTGAATAATATGTTTGTAGATTCTGGTCTCATGGTCTCTAGTGCCTCCAACTGTTAAAGAATCGCATTGTTTGAACATTTACTCGTTTGTCTCAATGTAACGCATAAATTGAAAGAAGTTATTATTTAGTATGTTTGTATTATTCATCAAGTTTTATTATAATGGCATTTGTCTAGTGGGCACATTGAGGTGATGAAGCAGTCATGTTGTTATTTGAAGCAAATATTAAAATATTAGACATTCATTTCAAGAAACTTTTTTTAAAGATTCATTTGTTTTCGTCATTATTCTTTAAAAAATAATAATTATATACACTACCATTCAATTAAAAAAAATAAAAAATAAATCAAGTTTTATTTTTACATTTTATTATATGTTAACTTAACATTTAATCACGTATTTATTTATTTTAATTTAATTTATGTACTTTAATATGTGTGTGTGTGTGAAATGGTATTTCTCAAACTTTACCTATTTTATTATTATTATTATTATTACAATTTTACTCTAGGCTTTTTCACATACACTCACCTAAAGGATTATTAGGAACACCATACTAATACTGTGTTTGACCCCCTTTCGCCTTCAGAACTGCCTTAATTCTACGTGGCATTGATTCAACAAGGTGCTGAAAGCATTCTTTAGAAATGTTGGCCCATATTGATAGGATAGCATCTTGCAGTTGATGGAGATTTGTGGGATGCACATCCAGGGCACGAAGCTCCCGTTCCACCACATCCCAAAGATGCTCTATTGGGTTGAGATCTGGTGACTGTGGGGGCCATTTTAGTACAGTGAACTCATTGTCATGTTCAAGAAACCAATTTGAAATGATTCGAGCTTTGTGACATGGTGCATTATCCTGCTGGAAGTAGCCATCAGAGGATGGGTACATGGTGGTCATAAAGGGATGGACATGGTCAGAAACAATGCTCAGGTAGGCCGTGGCATTTAAACGATGCCCAATTGGCACTAAGGGGCCTAAAGTGTGCCAAGAAAACATCCCCCACACCATTACACCACCACCACCAGCCTGCACAGTGGTAACAAGGCATGATGGATCCATGTTCTCATTCTGTTTACGCCAAATTCTGACTCTACCATCTGAATGTCTCAACAGAAATCGAGACTCATCAGACCAGGCAACATTTTTCCAGTCTTCAACTGTCCAATTTTGGTGAGCTGGTGCAAATTGTAGCCTCTTTTTCCTATTTGTAGTGGAGATGAGTGGTACCCGGTGGGGTCTTCTGCTGTTGTAGCCCATCCGCCTCAAGGTTGTGCGTGTTGTGGCTTCACAAATGCTTTGCTGCATACCTCGGTTGTAACGAGTGGTTATTTCAGTCAAAGTTGCTCTTCTATCAGCTTGAATCAGTCGGCCCAAATCACCTTTCTTTCCCATTCTGACATTCAGTTTGGAGTTCAGGAGATTGTCTTGACCAGGACCACACCCCTAAATGCATTGAAGCAACTGCCATGTGATTGGTTGATTAGATAATTGCATTAATGAGAAATTGAACAGGTGTTCCTAATAATCCTTTAGGTGAGTGTATATTTATTTCAATCTCATTTATTTATTTATTTTGTTGAACATTATTATCATATGTTAATTTAACATTCAATAATTTAATTATTTGTAAATCTAATTTATTTATTTATTTTCCCTAGACTTTTAAGCAAATTTAGAAATGAGAAATGAATTAAATGTATAATAAATTAAGAACATTTATTTATTTACTTTTAATTGTATTTTTTATCATATGTTAATTTAATATTCAATACCTTAATAACTTATCCAGCTGTTTTCAACACTGATAATAATCATAAATGTGTGTTGATCATCAAATGCTCATATTAGAATGATTTCTGAAGGGTCATGTGACACTGAAGACTGAAATAATGATGATAAATTCAGCTTTGATCACAGGAATACATTACATTTTACAATATAAATATAAAACAGTTATCTTAGTGTGCATAAGAGACTTCTTCCAAAAACATTACCCCAAACTTCTGTGGTATTAAAACGCGTTTGA
>CM077215.1:1542773-1592773 GCA_039654625.1 Rhinogobio ventralis
TATTATCTATCTATCTATCCGTCCGTCCGTCCGTCTGTCATCTATCTATCTATCTATCTATCTATCATCTATCTATCATCTATCTATCTGTCCGTCCGTCCGTCCGTCTGTCCATCTGTCATCTATCTATGTATCTATCTATCTGTCCGTCCGTCTGTCATCTATCTATCTATCTATCTATCTATCTATCTATCTATCTATCATCTATCTTATCATCTATCTATCATCTATCTATCATCTATCTATCTGTCCGTCCGTCCGTCCGTCCGTCCGTCTGTCATCTATCTATCTATCTATCTATCTATCTGTCCGTCCGTCTGTCATCTATCTATCTATCTCTCTATCTATGTATCATCTATCTATCTGTCCGTCCGTCCGTCTGTCATCTATCTATCATCTATCTATCTGTCTGTCCGTCCGTCCGTCCGTCCGTCTGTCATCTATCTATCTATCATCTATCTATCTGTCCGTCCGTCTGTCATCTATCTATCTATCTGTCCGTCCGTCTGTCATCTATCTATCTATCTATCTGTCCGTCCATCTGTCATCTATCATCTATCTATCATCTATCTATCTGTCTGTCCGTCTGTCATCTATCTATCTATCTGTCATCTATCATCTATCTATCATCTATCTATCTGTCCGTCCGTCTGTCATCTATCTGTCCGTCCGTCTGTCATCTATCTATCTATCTATCTATCTATCTATCTGTCTGTCTGTCTGTCTGTCTGTCTGTCTGTCTATCTGTCTGTCGACCCCTAATTGAATTCCCAGAAAAAGCACAAACCGAACCAAAGCCAAAAGTATTTCTCTTAAAAATGAAACATTCTTTTTCCCAACAGATTGTGCGGCAAAATATTTTGTAGTCTGACGTGCGGTTGAGGTTGAGCTCTTTAGTCTAGACGTGTGGATCTTCATGTGTGTCTGTGGTCTGGTCACGACTCATCACAATCTGTCCTGTGAAACAATGAAGAACAATGACATGAAAGACAAAACGGTCACAATCCTGAGATGTTTTTTGAATCATCTGAGACGTATCATAAAACATTTGTTTTAGTTCTTTTCAAGAACGTATGTCAGACTCTTCTGGGTGTTATATGAATGTCGGGAGAGAATAAATCATTCAGTCGCCCATGGTAAAGGAAAAGAGATATGCTTGCAACACTGAGAGGCTCTCTAGAGGATCCTGCCGTATTTCATTTCAAGTTCATAAAGAAACATTATGGCACTAAAACAACTGAAGTCACATGCTTGTTTGTTTTGCAATGCCATGTGAGTTTTGTGAAGAGGAATTATAGGAAGACATTTATCACATGCACTATATTGCCAAAAGTATTGGGACACCCCTCCAAATCATTGAATTCAGGTGTTCAATCCCTTCATGGCCACAGGTGTATAAATCAAGCACTAGGCATGCAGACGCTTCTACAAACATTTGTGAAAGAATGGGTCGCTCTCAGGAGCTCAGTGAACTCAAGCGTGGTACCGTGATATTGTGAAATTTCCTCACTACTAAATTTTCCACGCTCAACTGTTAGTGGGATTATAACAAAGTGGAAGCAATTGGGAACAACAGCAACTCAGCCATGAAGTGGTAGGCCACGTAAAATCACAGAGCGGGGTCAGTGCATGCTGAGGGTCACAGTGCGCAGAAGTCACCAACTTTCTGCAGAGTCAACAGCTACAGACCTCCAAACTTCTGCGGCCTTCAGATGAGCTCAAGAACAGTGTGTAGAGAGCTTCATGGAATGGGTTTCCATGGCCGAGCAGCTCATCCAAGCCTTACAATACCAAGTGCAATGCAAAGCGTGGGATGCAGTGGGGTAAAGCGCGCCGCCACTGGACTCTAGAGCAGTGGAGACGTGTTCTCTGGAGTGACCAATCACGCTTCTCTTTCTGCTAATCCCATGGACGAGTCTGGGTTTGGCGGTTGCCAGGATAACGGTACTTGCCTGACTGCATTGTGCCAAGTGTAAAGTTTGGTGAAGGGGGGATTATGGGGTGGGGTTGTTTTTCAGGGGTTGGGCTTCGCCCCTTAGTTCCAGTGAAAGGAACTCTTAATGCTTCAGCATACCAAGACATTTTGGACAATTTCATGCTCCCAACTTTGTGGGAACAGTTTGGGGACGGCCCCTTCCTGTCCCAACATGACTGCGCTCCAGTGCACAAAGCGTCGGTCCATAAAGACATGGATGAGCGAGTTTGGTGTGGAGGAACTTGACTGGCCTGCACAGAGTCCTGACCTCATCCCGATAGAACACCTTTGGGATGAATGAGAGCGGAGACTGCGAGCCAGGCCTTCTCGTCCAACATCAGTGCCTGACCTCACAAATGCGCTTCTAGAAGAATGGTCAAAAATTCTCATAAACATTAACGGATTAAGAATGGGATGGCATTAAAGTTCATGTGCATGTAAAGGCAGGCATCCCAAAACTTGTGGCAATATAGTGTACTCTACCTAAAGCTCTAATTTGAGATTTCATTGTCTTTGTCATTATTATTTCATCATGGGACAAATCAGGAACTGGTGCCAGTACACCGTTCAGAAGACCGTTTCATGTCAGACACAGAATGGGACAGAGACTGTTGTGCAGCGACTGTTTCAGAGTTGCAGATGGCCTGGACCGTGTTCAAACCTCATCAGGTACAGAGAAAATAAATAATCTTTTACGCTGGATTATACTCTGCTGGTCACTCTCACATGACAGCTAACAGATTCGGTGTATGTTTCGCCTCTGTATTTTCCCAGCTACAGAACTCTGGTGAGACCTGTGTACAGAGTGACCTACAGGAAAATCACTTCTCTGGAATGGCGATGCTGTCCGGGATTCCATGGGGAAGACTGCAGAGACGGTGAGGGAGCTCAAGAGTATTACTGAAGCTTTTGAGTGTTTGTGAGACAATTACATTGTCTTGGCACAGCTAATAAATGTCAATCATAACAATATTTTGTGGTTGGACTCTTGATTTGTGTAAGCAAGCAACCACATTAAACCACCCAGAACACCCAAGCATCAAGCAAGAGTTTTGCACAGACAAGCACCACTTCCATTTGGCTTGGTGTGTCTTAGTGGGTGGTTCTTTTTCAAATTTAAGTCTCTTAGCAACAAGGAGATCCCTTGCATTTAGTTTGTGGGTGTGAATGTGAGTGACAACAGCTGGTCTGACAGTGGGAATCAATCTTATAGAAAAAGTGAATGTGTCAGTTATTTTCTCTCGCTATTTGAGCAGCACACACTTCAGTGCAAAACATTCTTATGCTGGCATATACAGTTGTGGTTAGAATTATTGGCCCCCTTGGTAAATATAAACAAAGAAACCTGTAAAAATAGCCTTTTGATCTTTTATTTAAAAAAATCACAAAAATCTAACCTTTCATTGAAGTCTTCTTCTCTAATGCCTGGTGGAGATCAGAGCCCATTCCTTCATACAGAATCTCTCCAGATCCTTCAGATTCCCAGCTCTTCTCTTCACTTCATCACTCATTCTCTATAGGGTTCAGGAACTGGGATGGCCTTCATTTTGTGCTCAGTGACACATTTTTGTGTTGATTTTGATGTTTGTTTTGGATCGTTGTCCTGATGGAAGATCCAACCACGGCTCATTATAAGATTTCTAGCAGGTTTTGATGTTTTATCTGCTGGTATTTGCTAGAATCCATGATGCCATGTGTCTGAACATGAAGTCCAGGACCTCCAACAAAAAAACAGGCCACAACATTAAAGATCCAGCGGTGTATTTGACCGTGGGCATGGGGTGCTTTATATTTCCATCTGGTGGGTTTGCTCTCAAAAGCTCTTGTTTTAGTGTCATGTGACCCCAGAACCAGGTCCCGTCTGAAGCTCCAGTCGTGTCTGACCACTGAATATGCTGGAGTTTGTTTCTGGATGAGCGAGGAGGATTTTCCCAAACATCTTGTGCTGATGTAGGAGCTGTTTGAGACAGTTTTTAGTCTTTCTGAGCCCAAGACTCAACTAATCTCTGCGATTCTCCATCTGTGATCTTGGAGAGTCTTTGTCCACTCAAACGCTCCTCCTCTCGTGCATTAGGACGATATACACACACGTCCTCTTAATTCTCAGCACAACTGTATTAACCTGGAGAAAATGGCCATGACACAATAATCTGCAATCAATATGAATATTTCTTATATTCTTCCAAGACTGAATTACCTGTATATCTGAAATAGGAAATTTAGGAGGAATATCTTTGGTAGTAAATAGAGCCAATGCATCCTTTTCTTAACTTTTTGTGGGTGTAAACGCATAAAAAATGTGTATGTATTTTACCTGGTAACCCTGTCTAATGTCTGTCATGTCATATTGGTACTCATTGACTCCTAGAGAGATGATCATAATCAAAACAAGCACAGCTCTGTGTCTTTGCATATATGGGTAAATACATTTTAATTAACTCTGAAATAAATAGTTGGAAATGAGTCAATGCCTTTTGATTCATTTTAATTCATTTGACACAGCACAGTTAGATGTGGTAGTGATCAGAAGAGTCCAAATAATTTCTGACCCAATAAGGATAATTTACCCATGACACACATTCCCATGTTTTTCGGGATGCTGGTTTAATGAAGCCCCGTCCCCCCACAGCAGACGCACTGGCCCATCTGCGGTGTCTCTTTTCAGATCATCCCCTGTGAGATGTGGATGATTTAGTTTGGGTCAAATCCAAGGGCGCCACGATCTCTGACATGGTGAATAAATCAGAAATCTTCATTCCCCATCCCTTTCTCCTTCCTCCTTCCTTTTATCCCTCTCCATTGGGCTCATAGCTTCAGCCTGAGGCTGTCAGTCCCCTGGGTCTCAGGCCCCTCTGTGTTTGGTTTATTTAAGAACATATTTTTGGAATTTGGATTGTGATTCGTAGTCAAACAGCTCAAGTTAGGTCAAAGTCAGTCGTGTGAAATCCCAACATTTCCATTTATTATGTGTAATGAGGCCTAAAGAAGAATGCTGTGTCTGATTTCACTCATTATGAACTCTTTTTACATTTCCGGGTTTGGCACATGATTAAACCAAAGCAGGGTGAATTTGTACATAGAATTTTGTTTTTGAACCTTTTTTGCAGTAGCTCTGTGTATTTCTATGGCATCTAAGTCGAAGAGTAATTAGCTGGTGAAGAAGTGGATTTAATTATTGTAGAGTTAAAGGGGTCATGAACTGAGAAATCAAATGTTCCTTGAGCTTTTGACATATAAGAGGTCATCATACTATAAGAATATCCTGAAAACTTCCTTGTTAGTCCAAAAACAGCTTTTAATGTACCCAAGCCAAGAGAACGACTCATTGTGAATGAGCCTATAATAGATGGTGAACTTTGGCCCCGCCCACTGGAGTGTTAGTGAGATGACGAGGAGAGAAGAGCGATACAGGATCACTGGACTAAAAATAACATTACCTTCCAAAGGATCCTAATGCTGGGAATGTGCTTATTTATTCTCAACAATGTGAATGTCTCAGTTGAGCATTATTTATTTGTGTTCGCTACATTTCACTGTGGATTCTTTGGGAAATCAGTCGCAATTTCGGTTGCAAACAGCCTTTTACGGTATGGACTCGACAGTAACATGCGAATAACCGTGTTCATTCTAATGCCTGATCTGTGACCTGTGGTTTTTGATATGTTATGATTCATGGCACATGAATGCTACCACAAAGTCGTAAAAACGATTGGAAAGCTCTGGATTTTCTTTAAGCCCTGGTCTTTACGAGTTGGAATGTTCAGAATGCCACAATATTTATAGGTATTTCGCTATGACATTGTCAGGCTTTTTTATTTACAACAAAATAATTCCCTGTGCAAAATATAATAGCATTGTAATATAACAATATAATATGTAATGATAAAGTTTACAGTGGCTTCATAAATTAATTTAATTAATCTTTGTTCTTCATTTTCTAGAATTAGAGTTTAAAAGCCTTGCTGTATTTTTGTGTAGTAAATTAAGAGAAGGTTGAACACCTGACGTCGCAAACAAGACTTCTCAACTCGTAAATACGAACTTCCCAGGATTGTTTAGAATGGCATGTCACGGACAAGACATGGTCAAACACATTAGTCTAGCACATATTTACATGGAAACACACAAGTCCAGTGCAGTGGAATGCAAATGAAAAACGTGGAATGCATTGAACGTGAAGATTGTGAAGAAGAAAAAAAAGTTGCGTTTTTTAAAAGTTGAACTTATTTTAACTTGAGCATGAGTTTTCAGAATGCTGTGCCATGCAAAAGACACAAGACACGAATGGTCAAACACATCCATCTGTTTACATAAAAAAACTTAATTCTAATCGTTTTTCCCTGTCGTCCACTGAAACTGGTGTCTCTTGTATCTGTACATTTCATTTCCAAGTATTAATTCGGTGAACTATTTTCCAGCAAGCTTTTGCCATCTAACCTCGGTTGTAGGAGCAAGCCATATGTGTGAGTGAACATTCTAGCTATATATATATAAACGGAACTGCAATAAGAAAATTAAACTGATTCATTCTCCCCTGGAGTTGTGGTTAAGATGTTTATTCATATCACTTTGACAGTTATTGAGAGTTGTGTGACTAGCTGAGGTCATGTTGAACCACATTAGTGATGTTTAGTCCTTCAGGAATGTACAGTGTCGAAAATTCATGTGCCTTGTATTAAAAGATACCAGTGTGATGAAGTTTGTTCATTAATGCAGCCCAGGCAAAGAAATCTTTTCCATCCATCAGATTAGTCAGCAAAATTCTGCACTTTTTGTTTCTGTCCCTCCCCGTTTGGTTAGCTTTGTTTTCTTTAATGCTTTCCTTGTATATTGAAGCCAGTTCTTCTCTTCATCTCATTAAATTTCCTTATTAGTATCAAGAACTTGGATATGCTGAAAAGTGTAGCTTCATGTTTGACTAAGAGTGAGAAGACGTCAAGGAATGCAAGAGTGCAAAGCTGTTGAGGTGTGGGAGGATGCTTGGGATCGACAGCTGGAAGAGATCCTTTGTCCCGTAACGGTATTCCAATGTCACTAGAGAGGAACTCCCGGAGATAGCAGGCAAAAAAAAATCAAAAATACACTTATTTGATGTAAAATTTCAATTGATATCTCATAATCCAGGGGTTTTCAAGCTGTTTTTGATACACTAATGATCAAAAGTTTCTTGAGCACTAAATCTGCATATTAGAATGATTTCTGAAGGGTGATGTGACTAAAGACGATGCTGATTCAGCTTTGTCATCAGGAAAATACATTAAAATATAAAACAGCTTTTGTATTGTATTATATATTATTAATTGTTACGTACTGCTCTGAGAGACACAGGTAGAGAATCCAAATGCAGCTTTAATGAAGGGTAATCCACAATCGTAGTCAAAAGTACAGGCAAGGTCAAAACACAGGTAGGCAGTCCAAACAGGCAAACAAGGCAGGAGACAGGCAAGAAATCCAACAAACCAAGAGACATGAAACCAGGGAAAACACTCAGAAATGCAGTGTAACACTAAACAAGACTTAGCAAAGACTGACAGGGTGAACAGGCTAGATATAGGCAGAGGTAATGAGGTAAATGAGACACAGGTGTAAACAGTGAGTGCTGATGAGTCCGGGCAAAGGATTATGGGTGATGTAGTCTATGATGGAATGACATTCCGGGTTGGAGTGCCCTCTGGTGGTGATCAGGGGCACTCACACTGGTAAATCGTTACATTAATAACTGTATTTTACAATATCACTGTTTTACTGTATTTTTTAATCAAATAAATGCCTATTTGATCAAATCTTATTTTTGATCAAATAAGAGCTTTGGTAAGCATAAAAGACATCAGAAAAACTATAGACTTATGAAACATAAAAGACGTTAAAAACATTAAAATCTTACCTACCCTAAACTTTCGAATGGTAGTTTAGAAATACAACATGTTGTTACCAAAAATGGACTAACTAGTAAAAACAAATCAAATTATTATCTGGAAAATGTTTTACTTTGATTTGCATAATACAGCAAACATACATTGTATGTTTTTCTACCCACTGTTAGAGTAATGATAGATGTCTAAACCTGACGAGCAATAAATATAATAAATATAGCAGCAAGCACTTTAAGGCCTTTAAGCACTTGCGTAAAAAGATATTATGTTTTATTTAGCAAGCATTTAACAGCTTAGATCATAGATGGAAAAGACCATTTACAGCAATACAGGCAATTTACCATTGGAAATATATGCATTTTAGCAGTTATAGCGCCACCTATGGTCCAACCAACCATATGTCACATGTGCTCACCTATTTTCATGAAGTTTTCGATTAGGAGTTATAGGCTTTTGTGTGCAATTGGCCATACCCATTTTCTAAATAACTCTGTTATAGCTACCCAAAGGGTGAAGTTCACTTTTTTTTTTTAATTATTGATCTAGAGAGTCCAGAGAATTGTACTGCAATTGTACTCACATCTTGATGTGAGTCTGGCTTGTCAGGCTATAATCACAAATATTTAATGAACGATTTGATTGACGGCAGTGTTGAGGCAAAGTTGTTTAGTATGAGGAGATCTATCAAATGATATGCATATTGTGTGGATGTGTGAAACACCACGTGATTACAGAGTCGATTTCTTTCAAAATTCATACAGACCTATAGAGCCATGAGTCGAACATGCCCACAGAGTTTCATTCCGATTGGCCTCCGTTAACTTTGTTTAATAGGTGCTCAAAATTCATTGGCTGATGGCGGCCATGTTTTTCGAGATACGCCAATGTCCTCCTTGGACCAAGACACTGCATGCCAAGACACTGCATTTTCAATTAAATCGGACTAATGTTTTTTTCTGTTGTAGCACCAGCAAGTGTCCAATCACTGCATGTGACTAAAGATTGAGCCCATACACACGTGTACCAAGTTTGGTGAAAATATCTCATTCCGTTTACGAGTTATAGCCATTTTAGTAAAAGTGGCCCATCCTACTATGAACATTTTGGCGCCCCTTATCAACCATGAATCGAAATTTAACCTTTTCATAATTATTGACAATCAGACTCCAGAGAATCGTTCTGCACTGGTTTGGTTCCAATCGGGCCAGAAACCTAGGACTAGTTTACAAAAGTAAAAAAATCCAAACTACTCAAAAATATTCTGAGGCCAAGGATTCCAGCGATAGAAGACACTTGGGCCTACGCCTAACGGTTTAGGAGTTATGAGCCGTTTCGTACTTTTCACCGCTGTAGCGCCCCCGTCAGGCCGATCGGGGCGAGCTTAGGTGACGTTGTAGACGGTGTGAGTACTACCAGCCCTCAAAGTTTGAAGTTCTCTACGACTTATGGTTTGGTCTGCCCGATCACTTTTAGGGGAGAATGCTGATCCTTGGAAATTTTAGCTTGCGCTTGAACCCCTAAATATATTACAATTTATGTTAAGCATATTTAAATATTGACTTTAATAGCTCAAAAGGTCTATTTGACAAAATGCTTGCTTGTCTCCTTCAATTTTCTGTGTGCCTCTCAACTGTTTTTAGCATTTAGTGCAGCTCTACTTTTTTACTTATTTAGTCTAACTTTTATGCATGCTGCAAATAACAGTGGTTTGGGGGGACGGTGTGGTTAGATCCCTAAAAGACAGTCTAAACAAAGGTTTGGGGCGGTTTTGATAAGTACATTTACTAAACAGTTAATTTAAAACTAGTTATTCATTTTATCAACAGTGCTGCATAATATCATGGCTCCCTGAGGGTTCCTGGATTCCAGTTTGAAAACCACAAAACCCTGATTGTTAGACTAAAGGCATTAGTCATTCATGGGAACAATTCCCATCAGCAGAATTACTGGGTACTCGAACTTCCCATAATGCCCTGGTCAGGGTCTTATCTATATCTATATAGTCGGCTCCAGCTGTCTTTCTTACTACCCCCATACTGGGTTTCCAGAAGGCCTGGCAGAGTTTCAAATCTATCACCTGCTCTACAAATTCCTTTAAATTGAGATTGTGATCAGTACCGCGAGCTGTGTGAGTGGCTGTGGGAAAATGGGATGTCTGTGGCGTGGTATCTCATGATTGATGAGGACGCGTGTGCTCTGGCCCCCTCAGCTGCCTGTAGCGGGTGAGATCATCTCATTTCTGTGGTGGAGCACAGATGGACATGCCAATGAGTTCTACCTGTGTACTAGGGTAACGTGTACGACTAAGAGTCCAAAACTGTGTCTGATTAATGCATGGTGAATATAATCAGTGTGCAAATTATACAGTGACCAACGTTCATTGGGTTTTGTCAGATCGTTGTGTTACCCCTGTCAGCATCTGTTGCCGTTGTTTCAGCATTTACTTCTTACTGTTTAGTATATGTACCAACTTTATTATCTTCATTTTGACTTTCTTTTGGGGTTTGAGCCTCAAAATCAACTACATTTAGGGTTTAGGGGTCATGAATGGCATTGTTTTATTGTTTCCTGGGTTGCACTTATAATGTCATTATAATTTTTACATCAAACATTTTTACAATTTAGAAATAAAAGGTGTTTTTCCTACCCTGATTTTAGCCTCTGATTTGAACGCTCTGTTTTAAGGGCCATGTCTGCTGTGAGACTTCAGTGTAAACGTCCACTGCTGTGATTGGCTGCTGTGAGACTTCAGTGTAAACGCCCACTGCTGTGATTGGCTGCTGTGAGACTCAGTGTAAACGTCCACTGCTGTGATTGGCTGCTGTGAGACTTCAGTGTAAACGCACACTGCTGTGATTGGCCGCTGTGAGACTTCAGTGTAAACGCCCACTGCTGTGATTGGCTGCTGTGAGACTCAGTGTAAACGTCCACTGCTGTGATTGGCTGCTGTGAGACTTCAGTGTAAACGCCAACTGCTGTGATTGGCTGCTGTGAGACTTCAGCGTAAACACCGACTGCTGTAATTGGCTGCTGTGAGACTTCAGTGTAAACGTACACTGCTGTGATTGGCCGCTGTGAGACATCAGTGTAAACGCCAACTGCTGTGATTGGCCGCTGTGAGACATCAGTGTAAACGCCCACTGCTGTGATTGGCTGCTGTGAGGCTCAGTGTAAACGCCCACTGCTGTGATTGGCCGCTGTGAGACTTCAGTGTAAACGTACACTGCTGTGATTGGCCGCTGTGAGACATCAGTGTAAACGCCCACTGCTGTGATTGGCTGCTGTGAGGCTCAGTGTAAACGCCCACTGCTGTAATTGGCTGCTGTGAGACTCAGTGTAAACGCCCACTGCTGTGATTGGCCGCTGTGAGACTTCAGTGTAAACGTACACTGCTGTGATTGGCCGCTGTGAGACATCAGTGTAAACGCCCACTGCTGTGATTGGCTGCTGTGAGGCTCAGTGTAAACGCCCACTGCTGTAATTGGCTGCTGTGAGACTCAGTGTAAAAACGCCCACTGCTGTGATTGGCTAACATCTTTGTATATGAAATAGCTAGTATTACATGTGGAACTCTCTCGAAAACCTTTAGCACGGTTTTACTATTACAGCTCTCAAGGTTAACTAATGGTGAAAAGTGTTGATTATAGCATTATATTCAGATCTATGGCATTATATTCAGATCTGTGGCATTATATTCAGATCTATGGCATTATATTTAGATCTGTGGCATTATATTCAGATCTGTGGCATTATATTCAGATCTATGGTATTATATTCAGATCTTTGGCATTATATTCAGATCTATGGCATTATATTCAGATCTATGGCATTACTGTCGAGTCCATATCGTAAAAGTCTGTTTGCAAAGCCTGCGCCAAAATTGCGACTGATTTCCAAAACAATCCACAGTGAAATGTATTTTTAGTCCAGTGATCCTGTATCGCTCTTCTCTCCTCATCATCTCACTAACACGCCATTGGGCGGCTCCAGAGTTGTGATGATGAAGTAGGCGTTGATCTTCTGCAGAGGCGGTCTTTCACCATCTATTATAGGCTCATTCCACAACGAGTCATTCTCTGGCCATGGGTACAATAAAAGCTGTTTTTGGACTAACAAGGAAGTTTTTCAGTTCTGAAACTTACAGGTTCCCTTTCAAAGGAACTCGCGCTGCTTGATTGCGTCACTTGTGAAATCAGCCCAATGGCGTGCCGGGACGTCATAGGCGGGTGATGTCATTGACCAGGAAACTATAAAGCACCCCTGAACCAAACAGTGTCAGCTTCTGTGTCTTCACAAGCGCTCTGTGTCAAATTGTTTGTCAAAAAGTTTGTGTCTCTCTGTAAAAAAAAAAAAAAAGTGTAAAAATGGCAAATAAACAATTCAGACAGTGTGTGCCTCCTTGCCCTCGTTATCTTACGGGTGGTGACACGCATTTGCTCTGTGTTGTGTGTTTGGGACTGGAGCATGCTCAAGCAGCCCTTGAGGGGGCTGATTGTGAGCACTGTGAGAAACTGGCAATGAAAACGCTCCAGTCCCGCCGAGCGCTCTTCGAGGAGGGCGCTTCGGCACGCGTTCCTCAGGGCTCGGGTCCCGCTGCTGCTGAGGCACAGCGAAGGCCCGCGTCTTGGGGTTCGCAAATGGATCTAGTAGCGGGGTTAGAGACGGGCGATGCCCTTTCTCTGCCATTACCTGCTCGACCCAGCGTTTCAGATCGCGAGTCAGAAGCACGCTCTGCGGTTTCTTCTGCTTGCGCTGAAGCGCAGGTGCAGCAGCATTCCAGTTCCGAGGAAATGGATGTTGTGAGCCTTGATCATTTAGATGAGGATTCGCCACCTCATACACACGCTCACGAGGAGCTTATGGAGGTTGTGACTCATGCTGTAGCCAGATTAAAAATAGATTGGCCAGCCGAAAAGCAGGAGGTTCGTCAAACGAGTAAATTAGACGAACGCTTTCTTCCATCGAGATCACAACCTCCAAAGCGGGGCTTGCCGTTTTTTCCTGATCTCCACACCGAGGTGGCGAGATCATGGAAAAGACCGGCTTCATATAGAGTGTTTAATCCCACAACAACATCATATTCAAATATAATGGGACTAAAACAGCACGGTTATGCGGCGGTGCTTCAGGTAGAAGAGACGCTTGCGAGCTATCTCTCTCCCGAGTCTGCATCGTCGCTGAAAGCCCCGCAGCTACCCACTAAACCAGTAAGGGCAACAACAGCTTTAGTGGGTAGGGCATACTCGGCAGCAGGTCAGGCAGCCGCCTGTTTTTTACACTATGGCGGTGCTGCAAGCATATCAGGCTGACCTGCTGAAAGACATTGATGATGAGTGTGAGGAAGTGGGTCGCGAAACGATCGCAAAGATTAGGAGAGCCGCTGATTTGTCTCTTCGGGCCACCAAGGAGACGGCCAAATCCATCTGCCGTTCTATGGCAGCCCAGGTGGCCACGGAGAGGCATTTGCGGCTAAATCTATCTGAGATGAAAGAAAGAGATAAATTTCTTTTAGACGCTCCAATCTCCTCTGCTGGCCTCTTCAGCGACTCAGTCAATACAGTCGTCGAGAGGTTCCAGGAAGCTAAAAAACAAGCAGCAGCGGTAAAAAAATTCCTTCCACGAAAATCTCATGTGTCTGGGGCTGCTGGGCGGGAGCAGCCCGAGCCGAGTATGTCCTCCTCGTATAGAGCGCAGCAAAAAGAGAGCGTTGCCGCCCGAGCTCCCCCACAGAGAGACTGGGGTTCGGGGCAGCGCTTCCAGCCGAAGTCTTCCCGAGGAAGAGCAGATCTGACGACTGTTATTATTTCTAGGAAGGCTTCGGCAAAGAAGTCCTGACACCAAAGGTGTCAGGCTTCTGATGGGAGTCCCCTCCGATGGGAGGCGGTGCTCACCTCATCACACGGTGCCCGTCTCCTCTCGGTGCCATCAGGGGGCCGTTCTGCCAACCCTGCCACTTTGTGTGCTTCAGGGCGCAGCGGTCCTCAGCGAGCAAACGTCTCCATGTCTGCCCAGAAACGTAGCGGCATGGGGAAGCTCGCGCCAAGGAGGGCTCAAGAGGGGTCAGTTTGGTTGCTTCCTGCCGGTGCGACGTTTCAGGACACCGAGCTGACCACTCAACAAACACTAGAGGCCAGCCTCGAGAGGCTGGTTCCCTTAGTAGAAAGGGTCCCTCCCCACAGCAGAGAGTCTGGGTTTTACAGCCGGTACTTTATAGTTCCGAAGAAGGATGGAGGGCTGCGTCCCATTCTAGATCTGCGTCAGCTAAATCGTGCAGTCAAGAAATTAAAATTCAAAATGCTCACTCTGAAACAGATCGTGTGTCAGATCAGGTCCGAGGACTGGTGTGTCACAATTGATTTAAAGGACGCATATTTCCATGTCTCCATCCTTCCTCAACACAGGAAGTTCCTCAGGTTTGCTTTCGGGGGCAAAGCATACCAATATCAGGTTCTTCCATTCGGCCTAGCATTATCTCCTTGCACATTCACGAAGTGGGGGCTTGATGGCAGCAGCGTCCAACGTGATACCTTTTGGCCTGCTGTACATGAGACCCTTACAGTGGTGGCTCAAAACCAAGGGATTCTCCCCGAGGGGAAATCCATTTTGCATGATCAAGGTCACGCGGCGATGCCTTCGTGCCTTGGTAATGTGGAAGGATCCTTGGTTCCTGTCCCAGGGACCGGTGTTGGGAGCTCCTTGTTGTCACTTAATGCTAACGACGGATGCATTCCTCACCGGCTGGGGAGCGATCATGAGTGGTCGCTCGGTCCGGGGTCTGTGGAGTGGCCATCAGCTTTCCTGGCACATAAACCAGCTGGAGCTGATGGCCATGTTCCTGGCACTCAGGCACTTTCTCCCAGATCTCAGGGGCCATCATGTGTTGATCCGCCCGGACAACACGACGGTGGTCTCCTACATAAATTGCCAAGGGGGTTTGCACTCACGCCGATTATGGAGACAAGTACATCGAATCCTGATATGGGCTCAAGAGAAGTTATTGTCAGTTCGAGCAATATATATTCCAGGGCATCTGAACAAGAGGGCAGACTTCCTGTCGAGGCAGGGAGTGGTTCCCGGGGAATGGAGACTCCACCCCGAGGTGGTGGAGCTCCTCTGGAATCGCTTCGGGCGAGCTCAGGTGGATCTGTTCCCATCTCGAGAGACTACGCACTGTCCACTATATTATTCCCTCACACATCCAGCCCCTCTGGGGTTGGATGCCATGGTGCAGACGTGGCCAAGGCTGCGTCTGTATGCCTTTCCCCCTGTGGCATTGCTACCAGGAGTTCTAGAGAGAGTACGCCGGGATGGGGTCCGTCTGTTGTTAATAGCCCCGTTCTGGCCGGATCGAGTATGGCTTTCGGATATTGTGTCTCTCCTCGAGGGCCCTCCATGGGAAATTTCGGTCAGGAGGGACCTTCTCTCCCAGGCGAGGGGGTCAGTTCTGCACCCACGCCCCGGAGCTGTGGAAGCTGTGTGCTTGGCCTCTGAGGGGGCCCAGCTCATAGATTCAGGTAGTGAGGTAGTAGAGACCATACTGTACTCCTGATCTCCTTCTACGAGGAGGCTTTATGCCCTTAAATGGAGAGTTTTCATCTCATGGTGTACAAGCCATTCATTGAATCCAGATAACTGCCCGGTTGGTTCAGTACTAGAGTTTCTTCAGGATAAATTCTCTTCAGGGTTATCCCCTTCTACCTTGAAAGTATATGTGGCGGCTATCTCTGCTTACCACATTCCTTTAGAAGGCGCGTCTGTGGGGAAACACCCGTGGGTAACTTGCTTCCTCCGTGGTACTCTGAGGTTAAGGCCTGCGACCTGGGATCTGGTCGTAGTTTTAGAAGGCCTAGCTCTGGCTCCCTTTGAGCCTATTGAAGAGGTGCCAGAGAAATTTCTCACTCTAAAAACTCTGTTTCTTCTGGCTATCTCGTCCCTCAAGAGAGTCTGGGATTTGCAAGCACTGTTAGTTTCTCCCTCCTGTCTTGAGTTTGCACCTGGTATGGTGAAAGCATTTCTATTTCCTAAGGAAGGATATGTGCCTAAAGTCCCCACTAATGTGGCGGGTCCCATAATGCTGCAGGCCTTTTCTCCGCCTCCTTTTCGAAACCCAGACCAGGAGAAGTTAAATCTGCTCTGCCCAGTGAGGGCACTAGATGATTACGTCCACAGAGCTACCCTGTGGCGTAAGACTGATCAGTTGTTTGTGTGTTTTGGGTCCCCGAGTAAGGGGAAGGCCACATCTAAGCAGGCGCTAAGCAAATGGATAATTGAGGCTATTTCAGTCGCTTATGAGTCGGCCGGTCAGCCCTCACCGAGTCAGCCCTTCAACTCGGAGTATTGCTGCTTCTACAGCTTTGCTATCAGGAGTTTCTCTTCAGGAGGTATGTGATGCGGTGGGTTGGTCCTCTCCGCACACTTTCGTCAGATTTTATAACCTGGACGTGGCTTCAACTCCGGGGTCTCGGGTGCTTGTAACATAGTGTGCGCTGCGATTTCACACATACATGCACTTGGGATTATGGCGGCGTGGGTATTGGGTTCCCGCAGCGCTTGACGCAGCGAGTTCCCTTGAAAGGGAACGTCTCAGGTCACATATGTAACCTTGGTTCCCTGAGAGGGAATGAGATGCTGCGTCGCGTTGCCATACTCCCAGCATGCCTGTGACCGACTTGCTTCAACCTATCAGAAGCTGACACTTTTTAGTTCAGGGGTGCTTTATAGTTTCCTGGTCAATGACGTCACCCGCCTATGACGTCCCAGCACGCCATTTGACTGATTTCACAAGTGCTTCATGACGCAATCACGCAGAGGCATTCCCGCAGCGCTTGACGTAACCGATTTTCTTATATGATGACCTCTTATATGTCAAAAGCTCAAGGAACATTTGATTTCTCAGTTCATGACCCCTTTAAGAAGTAATATAAAATTGAATTATTCTTTTCTCTATTTAAAGGGAGAAGGTTACATTAAAACATTTGTTTTAACATTATATGTACAATTTTGATGTTAAATCCACTATTGTTTAATATAGAATTGTTTTATAGTCTATACAGTGTTTGATGCAATTACATCAGAAGTAACTGTAATCTGTAAAAGTAATCCCTTTAATTTTTCAAGGGAAAAGTAATTAAATTACAGTAATTAATGAGTAATGCATTACACCCAACTGTCACGGGTGGCTGAGTCACAGAAGCTCACTATGACGAAGGAATCCAGGAAATAGTACTTTAATGCAAACACAGGTGAAAAGTCAGGGAACATAACAAAACGCACCTTAACATTGACGAGATCGCACACTGACTGAAAGAAACAAGGAGTATAAATACTAGAACACATGAGGGAGCTATTTAACAGGGCACAGGTGAAAGACATGACTAATCCGGACTGACAGGGGGAAAACTAGGGCTGAATCCGAAATCGCCCCCTAAACCCTCATTCACTATTTCCTACGTTAGTCCACTAATATAGTTCACTTGAAGGGGTGAATGAAAACGAGTGCGTAAATTCGGACAGCCGTTGTGTGTACATCGGCTGTACACTTGTTATTGCGGTGCATTATGGGATTGAATGATTGCACTCAATAACGTCCACTATGGTTTCGGACACCACTACAAATGGCTGTCCCCTCAGCCCTGGCGATTTCGGATTCAGCCTAGGTCATAGTGAAAAACATAAAAACAGCTAAATAATCACAAAGTAGGGCTGGTCCAAAATGATTAAAATGATTATTTTGCTCAAAATTACAATCACAGTTATTCGTTTGAGAACATCTTTTTAAAAAATACTTTAAAAGAAACACATCTGATCCAGTTATCACCTAGTCACCAACTTGTGTAAGAACATGCTATGCATAATAGTCTAAAACAACATTACAAATAGATCAGAAACATGAACATCACAGTTTCAATAAATGCAAGACAGTGCAGCTGTAAGGAGTGGTGTAGTTGCAGCTGGAATCAACAGCTGTAAGAGATCCTTTGTCCCACAACATTATTCCGATTGTCACTAGAGAGCAACTCCCAGTGATATTATGTATTAAATGAAATGTCCACAAGTTATTATTTAGTTATCTATGTAGGTGCTTAGAAAACCAAATAAGCAAAAGCAGACTCCTGCAATTACGTGAATGTGCATTTTAAACCGAATTGAATTTAGATTTGTTTAGACTGCTTATATACTATACGCTTTAGGGGGGATAAACTTCCCAGCCAATGAATCCCAAAAGAGGAATGGCATGCAATTACCAGTCTTCCTGCAATGCATGTGCCCAAAGTATTTGTTTGAGTGCAGATACAGAGACTGAAGATCACTCTAAAAAATCTTGGGCTATTTTTTCTACCCAAATCCTGGGTTGAGCCTTTTGATTTTTTCAGTGTTTGGGTAGTTTTTGCGTTACCCAGATCTTGGGTCAGACGTAACAACCCAGTGTTTGGGTAGTTTTTGTGTTACCCAGATCCTGAGTCAGACGTAACAACCCAGTGTTTGGGTAGTTTTTGTGTTACCCAGATCCTGGGTCAGATGTAACAACCCAGTGTTTGGGTAGTTTTTGTGTTACCCAGATCCTGGGTCAGACGTAACAACCCAGTGTTTGGGTAGTTTTTGTGTTACCCAGATCCTGGGTCAGACGTAACAACCCAGTGTTTGGGTAGTTTTTGTGTTACCCAGATCTTGGGTCAGACGTAACAACCCAGTGTTTGGGTAGTTTTTGTGTTACCCAGATCCTGGGTCAGACGTAACAACCCAGTGTTTGGGTAGTTTTTGTGTTACCCAGATCCTGGGTCAGACGTAACAACCCAGTGTTTGGGTAGTTTTTGTGTTACCCAGATCCTGGGTCAGACGTAACAACCCAGTGTTTGGGTAGTTTTTGTGTTACCCAGATCCTGGGTCAGACGTAACAACCCAGTGTTTGGGTAGTTTTTGTGTTACCCAGATCCTGGGTCAGATGTAACAATCCAGTGTTTGAGTAGTTTTTGTGTTACCCAGACCCTGGGTCAGACGTAACAACTCAGTGTTTGGGTAGTTTTTGTGTTACCCAGATCCTGGGTCAAATGTAACAACTCAGTGTTTGAGTAGTTTTTGTGTTAATCAGATCCTGGGTCAGACGTAACAACTCAGTGTTTGGGTAGTTTTTCTGTTACCCAGATCCTGGGTCAAATGTAACAACTCAGTGTTTGGGTAGTTTTTGTGTTACCCAGATCCTGGGTCAGACGTAACAACTCAGTGTTTGGGTAGTTTTTGTATTAATAAGATCCTGGGTCAGACGTAGCAACCCAGTGTTTGGGTAGTTTTTGTGTTGCCTAGATCCTGGGTCAGACGTAACAACCCAGTGTTTGGGTAGTTTTTGTGTTACCCAGATCCTGGGTCAGACGTAGCAACCCAGTGTTTGGGTAGTTTTTGTGTTACCCAGATCCTGGGTCAGACGTAGCAACCCAGTGTTTGGGTAGTTTTTGTGTTACCCAGATCCTGGGTCAGACATAACAACCCAGTGTTTGGGTAGTTTTTGTGTTACCCAGATCCTGAGTCAGACGTAACAACCCAGTGTTTGGGTAGTTTTTGTATTACCCATATCCTGGGTCAGACGTAACAACCCATTGTTTGGGTAGTTTTTGTGTTACTCAGATCCTGGCTAAGACGTAACAACCCAGTGTTTGGGTATTTTTTGTGTTACCCAGATCCTGGGTCAGACGTAACAACCCAGTGTTTGGGTAGTTTTTGTGCTAATCAGATCCTGGGTCAGACGTAACAACTCAGTGTTTGGGTAGTTTTTGTGTTACCCAGATCCTGGGTCAGATGTAGCAACCCAGTGTTTGGCTAGTTTTTGTGTTACCCAGATCCTGGGTCAGACGTAGCAACCCAGTGTTTGGGTAGTTTTTGTGTTACCGAGATCTTGGGTCAGACGTAGCAACCCAGTGTTTGGGTAGTTTTTGTGTTACCCAGATCCTGGGTCAGACGTAACAACCCAGTGTTTGGGTATTTTTGTGTCACCCAGATCCTGGGTCAGAATAACAACCCAGATTTTGGGTAGTTTTTGTGTTACCCAGATCCTGGGTCAGACGTAACAACCCAGTGTTTGGGTATTTTTCTGTCACCCAGATCCCGGGTCAGAATAACAACCCAGATTTTGGGTAGTTTTTGTGTTACCCAGATCCTGGGTCAGACGTAACAACCCAGTGTTTGGGTATTTTTGTGTCACCCAGATCCCGGGTCAGAATAACAACCCATTTTGGGTAGTTTTTGTGTTATCCAGATCCTGGGTCAGACATAACAACCCAGTGTTTGGGTAGATTTTATGTACATTTTATTTTATCTATAGATTCGTTATTATGCTGTATATCGTTTAATTTTATGCAAACAACATACAGGGGCGTGAGTCACCTAAACGAGTGTCGCGTCTTTTTTTTGCATGATGTAAACGCCTGATGCCTTGCATAACATTTTTTGATTTTATTCAAAAAGATACAGAATATAAATACTTATGATGTTAAAATATGTCCTCAGAACTGTACACTGATTGTTTATGGACAGGTCATGGTGTCAGTCAACGCATATTTCTGCTACGAGTGAAACATTACGAGTGAAACGACATTAATTCATGTATGAAGTAAAAATAAAAATAAGCTAGTATTATAGTAAAAATGAATAAACTATGCTGAATTAAATAAACAACCCAATTTGCTGGGGAAAATTCACCCAACATGTGTTCTGTCCTATATTCACCCAGCCCTTGGGTTGTTTTTAACCCAGTGTTTTTTAGAGTGAAACATGTATTTAGCATAGAAAAAAAAGTTGATGACGCACAATCTGCAGATCTGGTAATACAGCTTATTCCAATTCTGTATGAAACAAATTCATTGCATCACATTTTTACCAATAAACCCCTTTATAAACTGCATTCACCCATGCAGAAGTATCCTGTGTCTTCATAATCTCTGAAAACCCCATCAGTCTCTGCCAGAGTGCTGTGAATGGGTGTGGAGTCTTCAGCTCGCATGTGTGATTTGTGTATTTGTACTTCTTAAGTCGCACTCTGGTTTGGTACATCAATACATCACTGATGTCTGCGCTGGCACGTGTTTGCATAACTTTATTAACCATGTCAGTTTTAATAAAATCGTTGTGCTCGATCCAAAAATGTTGAAGCCTTCCCTTGCATCTGCAAAAAGCATAAGGGTCCGGCGTCTGCAGATCCCATTGTGCTGCTCTTTTTTACTGCTCATCCGTTGGGTGTTTTTCCAGAATACTCCGATGTTCATTTGTCCACTGATCTGAGAGCGGTCCAGTATCCAGCCGAGCCCTGCGTTACGGCACAAGGAGAACAGGCATGTCAGACAGCTGAACATTTCATTCTGCGTTTTCATAGTCTGCCAAACTTCAACAGCCCTTTGACTTGCACACAGCCTTCTGTCATACATCACCCAGTGCCATGGAGTCCCTACAAAGTAAATATTACAGAACTAGTGCCATACACAGATAAAGAGTGAATGGCATCCTTTGGGTTTACCAGCTCCTCGAAGAGCAGACGTGCAGACATTGCCCTTTAATGCAGTCCTTATGGCTTTCCACCATGAAAAACAGAGACATGTCAACTGTTCTGCTCTGTTGGATGTGTATATTGTGGTGAGCTGTGACAAATTCGTTCCTTTGCGCTTCATGGGATGAGCTAATGTCCCTTCATGAGGTCTGGCATCCAAACTGTTCCTGATGACACTGTGACATGCTTGTGGCCTTTAGTTTTGTATTTAAGTCAATTGAGAGCAGATGATGAAGAAACTCAATAGATGCTCAATGGAAGAAACTAGAAGTAATGATGTACCGACTACCCACATTGTCCAATAGTTTAGATGTTTTTAAAATAGTGGAAGTCTGGTTTATTTTAGTGGTTCATTTGAATGTCCTGCACTACATTTTAGGTATTTTATGTCTTTTAATCCAAATTTAATCTTCTGTTCCTTACTGTTTTAACCAGTCATAAAAATGAAGGTGGTTAGTTTCTTTGTTTTAAGCTCCGTTTAGTTCCTGATGGATTAAATCAAGTCCTGTTCTAAATTTTTTTTCTCATTCAGTTTCATAGAGAAACAAAGTCTGGGGTTGAAAGAAGTCTTTTATGCTTTATTTGATCAAAATACAATAAAAACAGTGATATTGTGAAATAATTACAATTGAAATATAACTTTTTTTGTATTAGTGCTATAATTAGCGCGTTAACGCATGCAATTAATTTTTCCAGTTTAACGCATTAAAAATATTTACCGTAATTAATGCAGCATCCGTTTCTCGGTCACCCTTTGGTTAGCGTTACATTATATGATCACGCTCTTATTCATGCATATGCTTTTAAACCATTCAAGTGCGACAACACAAAGAGAACACGCTGACTGTGAATGTCCTGACTATGACACACACACACGACGCTCAGAAAGACAGAAGAGAACACGCTGACTGTGAATGTCCTGACTATGACACACACACACAACGCTCAGAAAGACAGAAGAGAACGCGCTGACTGTGAATGTCCTAACTATGACACACACACACACACACCACGCTCAGAAAGACAGAAGAGAACACGCTGACTGTGAATGTCCTGACTATGACACACACACACGACGCTCAGAAAGACAGAAGAGAACGCGCTGACTGTGAATGTCCTGACTATGACACACACACACGACGCTCAGAAAGACAGAAGAGAACGCGCTGACTGTGAATGTCCTGACTATGACACACACACACACACACACCACGCTCAGAAAGACAGAAGAGAACGCGCTGACTGTGAATGTCCTGACTATGACACACACACGCACACACCACGCTCAGAAAGACAGAAGAGAACACGCTGACTGTGAATGTCCTGACTATGACACACACACGACGCTCAGAAAGACAGAAGAGAACGCGTTGACTGTGAATGACCTGACTATGACACACACACACACAATTCTCAGAAAGACAGAAGAAAACACGCTGACTGTGAATGTCCTGACTATGACACACACACATGACGCTCAGAAAGACAGAAGAGAACACGCTGACTGTGAATGTCCTGACTATGACACACACACGACGCTCAGAAAGACAGAAGAGAACGCGCTGACTGTGAATGTCCTGACTATGACACACACACACACAACGCTCAGAAAGACAGAAGAGAACACGCTGACTGTGAATGTCCTGACTATGACACACACACGACGCTCAGAAAGACAGAAGAGAACGCGCTGACTGTGAATGTCCTGACTATGACACACACACACACAACGCTCAGAAAGACAGAAGAGAACGCGCTGACTGTGAATGTCCTGACTATGACACACACACACACAACGCTCAGAAAGACAGAAGAGAACACGTTGACTGTGAATGACCTGACTATGACACACACACACACAACGCTCAGAAAGACAGAAGAGAACACGCTGACTGTGAATGTCCTGACTATGACACACACACGACGCTCAGAAAGACAGAAGAGAACGCGTTGACTGTGAATGACCTGACTATGACACACACACACACGACGCTCAGAGAGACAGAAGAGAACATGCTGACTGTGAATGTCCTGACTATGACACACACACACACGACGCTCAGAAAGACAGAAGAGAACGCGTTGACTGTGAATGACCTGACTATGACACACACACACACGACGCTCAGAGAGACAGAAGACAACACGCTGACTGTGAATGCCCTGACTATGACACACACACCACGCTCAGAAAGACAGAAGAGAACACGCTAACTGTGAATGACCTGACTATGACACACACACAAGACGCTCAGAAAGACAGAAGAGAACACGCTGACTGTGAATGTCCTGACTATGACACACACACGACGCTCAGAGAGACAGAAGAGAACACGCTGACTGTGAATGTCCTGACTATGACACACACACACAATGCTCAGAAAGACAGAAGAGAACACGCTGACTGTGAATGTCCTGACTATGACACACACACACAACGTTTAGAAAGACAGAAGAGAACGCGTTGACTGTGAATGTCCTGACTATGACACACACACACACAACGCTCAGAGAGACAGAAGAGAACGCGTTGACTGTGAATGTCCTGACTATGACACACACACACTCAGAAAGACAGAAGAGAACGCGCTGACTGTGAATGTCCTGACTATGACACACACACACACACTCAGAAAGACAGAAGAGAATGCGCTGACTGTGAATGTCCTGACTATGACACATACACACACACTCAGAAAGACAGAAGAGAACGCGCTGACTGTGAATGTCTTGACTATGACACACACACACTCAGAAAGACAGAAGAGAACACGCTGACTGTGAATGTCCTGACTATGACACACACACACACACTTAGAAAGACAGAAGAGAACACGCTGACTGTGAATGTCCTGACTATGACACACACACACACACACACACTCAGAAAGACAGAAGAGAACACGCTGACTGTGAATGTCCTGACTATGACACACACACAACGCTCAGAGAGACAGAAGAGAACGCGCTGACTGTGAATGTCCTGACTATGTGACACACACACACACACACGCTCAGAAAGACAGAAGAGAACGCGCTGACTGTGAATGTCCTGACTATGACACACACACACACACACTCAGAAAGACAGAAGAGAACGCGCTGACTGTGAATGTCCTGACTATGACACACACACGACACTCAGAAAGACAGAAGAGAACGCGCTGACTGTGAATGTCCTGACTATGACACACACACACACACACACACACATACGACGCTCAGAGAGACAGAAGAGAACGCGTTGACTGTGAATGTCCTGACTATGACACACACACACAACGCTCAGAGAGACAGAAGAGAACGCGCTGACTGTGAATGTCCTGACTATGACACACACACGACGCTCAGAAAGACAGAAGAGAACGCGCTGACTGTGAATGTCCTGACTATGACACACACACACACACACACACATACGACGCTCAGAGAGACAGAAGAGAATGCGTTGACTGTGAATGTCCTGACTATGACACACACACGACGCTCAGAGAGACAGAAGAGAACACGCTGACTGTGAATGTCCTGACTATGACACACACACACAATGCTCAGAAAGACAGAAGAGAACACGCTGACTGTGAATGTCCTGACTATGACACACACACACAACGTTTAGAAAGACAGAAGAGAACGCGTTGACTGTGAATGTCCTGACTATGACACACACACACACAACGCTCAGAGAGACAGAAGAGAACGCGTTGACTGTGAATGTCCTGACTATGACACACACACACTCAGAAAGACAGAAGAGAACGCGCTGACTGTGAATGTCCTGACTATGACACACACACACACGCTCAGAAAGACAGAAGAGAACGCGCTGACTGTGAATGTCCTGACTATGACACACACACACACAACGCTCAGAGAGACAGAAGAGAACGCGTTGACTGTGAATGTCCTGACTATGACACACACACACTCAGAAAGACAGAAGAGAACGCGCTGACTGTGAATGTCCTGACTATGACACACACACACACACTCAGAAAGACAGAAGAGAATGCGCTGACTGTGAATGTCCTGACTATGACACATACACACACACTCAGAAAGACAGAAGAGAACGCGCTGACTGTGAATGTCTTGACTATGACACACACACACTCAGAAAGACAGAAGAGAACACGCTGACTGTGAATGTCCTGACTATGACACACACACACACACTTAGAAAGACAGAAGAGAACACGCTGACTGTGAATGTCCTGACTATGACACACACACACACACACACACTCAGAAAGACAGAAGAGAACACGCTGACTGTGAATGTCCTGACTATGACACACACACAACGCTCAGAGAGACAGAAGAGAACGCGCTGACTGTGAATGTCCTGACTATGTGACACACACACACACACACGCTCAGAAAGACAGAAGAGAACGCGCTGACTGTGAATGTCCTGACTATGACACACACACACACACACTCAGAAAGACAGAAGAGAACGCGCTGACTGTGAATGTCCTGACTATGACACACACACGACACTCAGAAAGACAGAAGAGAACGCGCTGACTGTGAATGTCCTGACTATGACACACACACACACACACACACACATACGACGCTCAGAGAGACAGAAGAGAACGCGTTGACTGTGAATGTCCTGACTATGACACACACACACAACGCTCAGAGAGACAGAAGAGAACGCGCTGACTGTGAATGTCCTGACTATGACACACACACGACGCTCAGAAAGACAGAAGAGAACGCGCTGACTGTGAATGTCCTGACTATGACACACACACACACACACACACATACGACGCTCAGAGAGACAGAAGAGAATGCGTTGACTGTGAATGTCCTGACTATGACACACACACACAACGCTCAGAGAGACAGAAGAGAACGCGCTGACTGTGAATGTCCTGACTATGACACACACACACACACACACACATACGACGCTCAGAGAGACAGAAGAGAACGCGCTGACTGTGAATGACCTGACTATGACACACACACACATGACGCTCAGAAAGACAGAAAAGAACGCGCTGACTGTGAATGTCCTGACTATGACACACACACACACACACATACGACGCTCAGAGAGACAGAAGAGAACGCGCTGACTGTGAATGTCCTGACTATGACACACACACACAACGCTCAGAGAGACAGAAGAGAACGAGCTGACTGTGAATGTCCTGACCATGACACACACACACACACACGACGCTCCGAAAGACAGAAGAGAACGCGCTGACTGTGAATGTCCTGACTATGACACACACACACGACGCTCAGAAAGACAGAAGAGAACGCGCTGACTGTGAATGTCCTGACTATGACACACACACAATTTTTGGGGACACTAAATTTTTAAATAAATATCCAAATAAATTTAATTACTAAACTAAATTAACTATATCAACTACATTACTTAAATATATATGATAATTGAAATGAGCTAGATGACATCACCGTTTCCTCCAGAGCGGCTGTACAGCAGAATCAAATTCGGTTGCATTACTTAACACTGTGATGCTGCTTTGAAACAATCTGCATTGTAAAAAGCGCTATATAAATAAAGTTGACTTGACCTGACTATGACACACACACACACGACTATGACTCTGAATGTCCTGACTATGACACACACACACGACGCTCAGAGAGACAGAAGAGAACGCGCTGACTGTGAATGTCCTGACTATGACACACACACACACACGACGCTCAGAAAGACAGAAGAGAACACGCTGACTGTGAATGTCCTGACTATGACACACACACAACGCTCAGAAAGACAGAAGAGAACGCGCTGACTTTGAATGTCCTGGCTATGACACACACACAAACACTCAGAGAGACAGAAGAGAACGTGCTGACTGTGAATGACCTGACTATGACACACACACACACGACTATGACTCTGAATGTCCTGACTATGACACACACACACACACACACACGACGCTCAGAGAGACAGAAGAGAACGCGCTGACTGTGAATGTCCTGAGTATGACACACACACACACACACACTCAGAGAGACAGAAGAGAACGTGCTGACTGTGAATGTCCTGACTATGACACACACGACAGAAAGACAGAAGAGAACGCGCTGACTGTGAATGTCCTGACTATGACACACACACACGACAGAAAGACAGAAGAGAACGCGCTGACTGTGAATGTCCTGACTATGACACACACACACACGACGCTCAGAAAGACAGAAGAGAACGCGCTGACTGTGAATGTCCTGACTATGGCACACACACACACGACGCACGACAATTTCTGTATATTGATTTATATATCAAGGCCACAGGTAAATATGACATTTATTATAATGGGTTTATGTGAAGATTGTTTTAAGTTCACTTTAATTTATTCTTTTTTAAAGCCTAATAAATGTTGAAATTGATATCTTTCAATGATGTTGAATATCATTAATGTTTCATCAGTATCAGTATTAGTGTCAGTGATACTGGCCTTCATTCATAAAAAGATGCCATTACAACAAATATTTAAAATATACTGTTTATACATTAATTTGGAGAGTAACTATGAAATTATTACATATAAAAATATTAAAAACTTCGAATTAGTAAATGAATTAGTTCATTTTTTAATTGATCGACAGCACTAATTTTAATATATTTTAAAATGTAATTACTCCAGTCTTCAGTGTCACATGATCCTTCAGAAATCATTCTAATATGAGGATTTGATGCTCAACAAACATTTCTTTATTATTATCAATGTTGAAACAGTTGTGCTCTGTAGTTTTGTGGAATCGTTTTTTCAAAATAACGTATAGCCTTTTGTAACATAATTTTTTGTTGTCATTTATGACCAATTTAATGCGTTCATGCTTTATAAAAGTATTTTGGGTAACTGTATTTTATAGTGTCCTTGTTACATATGTTACATGTACTTAGTAATAACAGTAAATTAGGTTACACTTTATTCTAAGGTGTCATTGTTACTATATAAGTGTAACTATATATTTAAGTACTGAGCAATATACATTAACATGTACTTACTATAGGGTTAGGGTTTTGGTTTGGTTGAGGGTTAGTTGCATGTAATTATGCATCATTTATAGTTATTACTACAGTAACTTCATGTAACATATGTAACAATGACACTGTAAAATTAAGTGTTACCATAAATGATGCATAATTACATGCAACTAAACCAAACCAAAGCCCGAACCCTTTAGTCAACTTTATTTATATAGCGCTTTTTACAATGCAGATTGTTTCAAAGCAGCTTCACAGTGTTAACAGGAAAATAATGCAACCGGATTTGATTCAGCCGCTCTGGAGAAAACTGGTCAGTCATCTAGCTCATTTCATTTATCATATAGCGACAATATGGGCAGATCAGTAATTTAGTTGATATAGTTAATTTAGTTTAGTAATTACATTTATTTGGATATTTATTTGAAAATGTTGTGTCCCCAACTGAGCAAGCCAAAACTCCATCAGGTGTCCTAATGGAGAAAAATAAACCTTGGGAGAAATCAGGCTCAGTCGGGGTGTCAGTTCTCCTCTGGCCAATTAACAAACAGTGTATGATTATTATTTTGGCAGCCTTACAGGTCAGAAGTCATATTAGATCGGATTATTCGAAATATCGGAGTCATCATGCCGGAGATGGATCCATTGAGGATGCCATGTCGATGAGCAATTTCAGAGGGTAGACTAATTGACACGGTCTCTGCAGACACTTCAGGGATGCGTTGGTAATGTCTGGGCGCTGGTCCACCATCTGATCTGGATACGGCCCTGATCCGGCTGACTGCAGTAAACCTCGGGATAAACAAAGAGACTAACATTAGCGTAGATGCCATTCTTCTTATGATGTAACGAGTACATCAGGTGTTATGGGAAGTGTTCCCGGTTCCGGCTGACCTAGTTAATGCAGCCTAACAATCATTTAACTGATTTGAATAATATAAATTAAAAATGTTTTATGTGTATGCCATAGTAAAGAGAATCGTTTTTAGTCTAGATTTAAACTGACAGAGTGTGTCTGCTTCCCGAACAATGCTAGGAAGGCTGTTCCAGAGTTTAGGTGCTAAATAGGAAAAGGATCGACCGCCTGCAGTTGATTTTGATATTTTAGGTATTATCAGCTGGCCAGATTTTTGAGACCGCAATAGACGTGATGGAGTATAATGTGTTAAGAGCTCGCTGAAGTACTGGGGAGCTAAACCATTTAGTGCTTTGTAAGTAATTAGCTAGATTTTTCAAAATGTATGCGATGTTTAATAGGGAGCCAGTGCAGTGTTGACAGAACCGGGCTAATATGGTCATACTTCCTGGTTCTAGTAAGAACTCGAGCTGCTGCGTTTTGGACCAGCTGCAGTTTATTTATTAAGCGAGCAGGGCAACCACCCAGTAGAGCATTACAATAATCTAGCCTTGAGGTCATAAACACATGTACTAACTGTTCAGCAAGTACATGTTGTTAATGAATATTGCTCAGTACTTAAATATATAGTTACACTGTAACAATGGCACCTTAAAATAAAGTGCAACCATTCTCTTTTTTTAAAAACCTGGCAGTGTACGCCAAATAATGTGTAAAATGGGTTGCAAACAGCAATTCATGTTCACATTAAAGAAGCTTCCCCAGCACTATCAGTTTTAGTTTCTGAGACATCTTGTGGATATTGTTACAATTTGTTCTAAAGTTAAATTTTGATGTGTTGCATTTCTCATACCCAGTTTCACCACAGAGAGATCATCTGCCATTCATCTTTATCTCATTTCATGCCAAATTGCAGATGCTCTTCCTCCACAGAGACCTTGTGGTTTCTTCAGCTCCTGAGCGGCTCTATGCTCTCAAATGAGAAAGGTGGATTTTGGGGAAACCCAGAGTGAGATATTTCCCTTCACTAGGTTTCCATGCATATGGAAAACCACGGCTCGCCAGTGTCTGGTTTTCCTGTTCCTTATCCTGCCCCAGAGAGGGATGTGACTGAACTCATTTAGTGTCTCTAACAAGTTCTCGATGTTCACAAAACAACACTGACTGTTATTTTGGTTTCACACTGAGGTTTCGGGATTGATTTCATTTTTGGACTACAAGCCAGTGACTCTGGAAGGATCCTTGGAATTTTACAGTATGAATGAATGTCTCTTTGTTACGTTCAAACCTCATTCAGATCAGTTTGACTAGTATGCGATTCTAATATTGCAAAAACGAAGCAAACTTTAGATCATAGATTTGACTTGTGACTCAACAGATGGCTGAGAGATTTATAGCATTTGCTTAATCCATTCACTCTGTGCTGTATCACTTTTTATGGTTAAAAATCCCCCTTTCTCAGCTGTCACACCACACGTTACCTTAACATCTCTTTTGTGCGTTCATCCCTTCAGAGTGCATGAACTGTACTGGTTATGCTGACGTCAAACAGCGCTTGAGTGTCATTGAAGCTCAGGTAAGGTAGAAATGTAAGGAACCTCTTGTATTAAACAGTCACATTTAAGTTAAGATGGTAAGAGTGCGGTTTTTCTTTTTTAACAGATAATGTTACTGAGAGATGCCGAGGCACCGCCTCTCCCCCTGTCCAGCCAATCACCTGAGAGAACAGCTGATAATGAGGTGGACAGGGCACACCCCTCACCAATAACACCCAATGCCATTGGCCGACCAGGTGAGAAAAAATTATGTGTGTTTTACTAAACTGTTCTTTAGGATGTGTAATTTCATAAGATATTGATCTGTGTTATTTTATTTGATTTATTTATTTATTTCATTTTATTTTATGTTATTATTTTATTTTCACATAATAAAACAAAACATTCTATAATATAATCTTTAGGATGCGAAATTTCATATGATATTTATCTGTGTTACTTTTATTTTATTTTATTTTATTTTTCACATAATAAAACAAAACATTACATAGTATAATCTAAAAATATAGAAATTATTTATAAATATATACATATATTTTCTATCTTTTTGTTTTATATTGTATATTGCCATAATTAGACTGGTTAATTTCTATTCCCAGGACCTGTTGGGCCCCCAGGTCCCCCTGGGCCTCCTGGACCTTTAGGAACGATAGGGTTTTCTGGAAAACCTGGTCCTATAGGACCTAGAGGTAAGAACTAGCTCTTTACCTGGACTGGGAATATTAAAGCAACTCAGTCTCACAGCTCTCCTGGTTACTCCTGATCTCTATAGGACCTCAAGGGCTGCGAGGCCCACCAGGAGAAAGAGGCCCTCCGGGGCCGCCGGGGCCGACAGCATCCTCGCCCTTCTCCATCAGGGGAGATGTTTTCACACTAATGGCTAAACAACATGGAGAATGTGAGTACAACAGTCCACGTTAAACATGCCGTTCACTGTCTAGACGTTTGAATTAATAATGGTACTTAAATGATGCATAATTGAATCAAAGAAAATAAGGAATTGAATACGTGTAGCAACTCATAATCATGTAAAAAAAGCACATAATGTAATAAGTATTACATTATTATTATAATAAAATGTTCATAATGTAATGCTTTTCTCAAAATGTAATAAAATCTTGAGCTCATAATGTAATAACAATTTTTACATTATGAGAAAATGATTACGTTATAAACTCACCAAAAACATGCCATATTTTCATTATTGTAATAGCTTTTAAAACAAAAAATATTAGTATTTCATTATAGTACATTTTTCAAAATCTAAAGCCAGATAAATAAATAAAATCAGAATGTTTGCACCTTTAAACTACTACTATTACTACTAGTAGTAGTAGTATCGGATTTTGTAGGCAGGTTAAAATTTACTGTAAAGGAATACCAATGCTTTGTTTATTAATAATAATATATAATATATAAATAATAGCATGAATATTTAAATCTGTTGCATTTAGTTTAGCTGCAGGTAGTTTAAGATTTTAAAAAATGTACTGTAAGGCAATACTAATATTTTGTATGTTTTAAAAGCTATTACAATAATGAAAATATGACATGTTTTTGGTGAGTTTATAAAAATGATTACATTATGAGCTCAAGATTTTATTACATTTTGAGAAAATGATTACATTATGAACATTTTATTACAATAATAATATAATACTTATTACATTATGAGTTGCTACAATACATAAATGATTTGTAAGAGCCTTTCAGATGTTATTCTCCAAATGACCATGAGATGGCAGCATTGGAGCAGTCTCAGCTTGAACCGCTCCGAGCTCTGGCTCACTTTGAGAGTCTGGTTGGCTTCTGTCTGTCAGCAGTTAATCAGAGTCATTTGTTAGCAGTCTGTGAAGCATGAGTCTGGATAACCCAAAACAGAACCTGAGCAACAAATCCTGCTGAACAGAACAGCAGTACAGCTCAAATCACATTGTTACATTACATTACATTTACTACATTTCCTGTTGCAGCGCTAATGATCAGCTATTGACTATGACATGTGTATGTATTTATAATAGTACATCTGATTTGTTTTAGTATCATCATTTCTCACATGTTTCAGATGCGGATAGTGACTTTGCTGCCTATCGTGACCTGCAGACTTTCCTTGGTCCCCCCGGGCCCTCCGGCCCTCCTGGTCCACCAGGTATTGTCAGAACATACATAGCAGTTTCACCTGGCACCATCGTCACATTTAATCTTCTGACCGTATGTGTTGAACAGGGCCTGCTGGACCACCTGGACACCCAGGTGCCCCGGGGAGCAACGTAAGGCATCTTTATCATTATGGAATGTGTTATGGAATTATATTTTAGAATAAATAGAATTCAGAATATATTTAGGGCCCTATTTTAGCGACCTGAGCTCATGGCGCATGTGCACTTCGGGCGTGTCCGAATCCACTTTTGCTAGATTAACGACGGAAAAAGCGGTCAGCGCGCCCGGCGCATGGTCCAAAAGGGTTGTGCCTCGTCTCTGTGAGTCATGGGTGTGTTTTGGGCGTAACATGCAATAAACCAATCAGAGTCTCATCTCCCATTCCCTTTCCTTTGCGCTCGCACCATGGCGGATTCACTATTTACATGTGAGCGGAAAGACTGACGCTTCTCCTTATTTTTGCTCATGAGAAGGATGCAATACTAGAAATTGCAAAATGAAGGTGTGACCAATGGACAACAGACAGAGGTTGTCTATAAACAGTCTTCATGTATTTCACAACAGCTTGTGATTCTTATTAAGTGTGGCTCATATTTCAGGATTCTTTTGTATGACCCTGCCGAACCAATGAGCGTTTTGCTGTCCACACCTCCATTTTGCAATTTCTAATATTGCATCCTTCTCATGAGCATTTAATAATTTCTGACTTTTCAGCGCAAGTTAAATCTCTTTTTTGGCCCATTTTACCTGAAAAAGAAAACCTGCTTAATAATTATGCACACCTGAATATAAGGCATTTTTCACTTCCAGCCTTCCTTTACAGTTATCACTTATGAATGATTTAATACAAAGATTGTTGTGGTTTGGAATTGGTAAAATGTGCTTGAAAATTTGTTTTTATCAGAATATCAACATGCATAATAATTATGCGTGCACTGTAGTATAGATTTACAATTTGTATAAGGAAAAAAAAATCGAACAATACATATGGATATGTAAGGCACTTTATACTTATTATTTCACATTCATCATAGGCTGCCTTAAGCTTTTCAGGCACACCAGGTGACCGGGGACCCAAAGGAGATCCAGGAGAAAGAGTGAGTCACCAATAAAGACCTACATCTTAATCCTATACATTTTGCATTTTGGATAAAAATATGATGTTTTTCTGTTGTTGAGCTAATTAGATTGTATCACTATTTTCAAAGGGTCCACCTGGAATAACAGGAAAGCAAGGGCAGCCTGTGAGTGCACATACTGGACTGCATTATATATTTTTTTAAGTCAATGCATTTATTTTGCAATGCATTTTATTTTTATAATTAAGATAATAAAATTTTATTTTACATATATATATATATATATACACCGATCAGGCATAACATTATGACCACCTTCCTAATATTGTGTTGGTCCCCCTTTTGGTCCCCCTTCTTCCCATAGTGCATCCTGGTGCCATGTGTTCCCCAGGTAAGCCACACACCCGGCCATCCACGTGATGTAACAGAAAACGTGATTCATCAGACCAGGCCACCTTCTTCCATTGCTCCGTGGTCCAGTTCTGATGCTCACGTGCCACTGTTGGTGCTTTCGGCGGTGGACAGGGGTCAGCATGGGCACCCTGACTGGTCAGCGGCTATGCAGCCCCATACGCAACAAACTGAGATGCTCTGTGTATTCTGACACCTTTCTATCAGAACCAGCATTAACTTCTTGAGCAATTTGAGCTCCAGTAGCTCGTCTGTTTGATTGGACCACACGGGCCAGCCTTCGCTCCCCACGTGCATCAATGAGCCTTGGCCGCCCATGACCCTGTCTCCGGTTCTCCACTGTTCCTTCCTTGGAGCACTTTTGATAGATCCTGACCACTGCAGACCGGGAACACCCCACAAGAGCTGCAGTTTTGGAGATGCTCTGACCCAGTCGTCTAGCCATCACAATTTGGCCCTTGTCAAACTCGCTCAAATCCTTACGCTTGCCCATTTTTCCTGCTTCTAACACATCAACTTTGAGGACAAAATGTTCACTTGCTGCCTAATATATCCCACCCACTAACAGGAGCCATGATGAAGAGATAATCAGTGCTATGCACTTCACCTGTCAGTGGTCATAATGCTATGCCTGATCGGTGTATATACACTCACCTAAAGGATTATTAGGAACACCATACTAATACTGTGTTTGACCCCCTTTCGCCTTCAGAACTGCCTTCATTCTACGTGGCATTGCTTCAACAAGGTGCTGAAAGCATTCTTTAGAAATGTTGGCCCATATTGATAGGATAGCATCTTGCAGTTGATGGAGATTTGTGGGATGCACATCCAGGGCACGAAGCTCCCGTTCCACCACATCCCAAAGATGCTCTATTGGGTTGAGATCTGGTGACTGTGGGGGCCATTTTAGTACAGTGAACTCATTGTCATGTTCAAGAAACAATTTGAAATGATTGGAGCTTTGTGACATGGTGCATTATCCTGCTGGAAGTAGCCATCAGAGGATGGGTACATGGTGGTCATAAAGGGATGGACATGGTCAGAAACAATGCTCAGGTAGGCCGTGGCATTTAAACGATGCCCAATTGGCACTAAGGGGCCTAAAGTGTGCCAAGAAAACATCCCCCACACCATTACACCACCACCACCAGCCTGCACAGTGGTAACAAGGCATGATGGATCCATGTTCTCATTCGGTTTACGCCAAATTCTGACTCTACCATCTGAATGTCTCAACAGAAATCCAGACTCATCAGACCAGGCAACATTTTTCCAGTCTTCAACTGTCCAATTTTGGTGAGCTCGTGCAAATTGTAGCCTCTTTTTCCTATTTGTAGTGGAGATGAGTGGTACCCGGTGGGGTCTTCTGCTGTTGTAGCCCATCCGCCTCAAGGTTGTGCGTGTTGTGGCTTCACAAATGCTTTGCTGCATACCTCGGTTGTAACGAGTGGTTATTTCAGTCAAAGTTGCTCTTCTATCAGCTTGAATCAGTCGGCCCATTCTCCTCTGACCTCTAGCATCAACAAGGCATTTTCGCTCACAGGACTGCCGCATACTGGATGTTTTTCCCTTTTCACACCATTCTTTGTAAACTCTAGAAATGGTTGTGCGTGAAAATCCCAGTAACTGAGCAAATTGTGAAATACTCAGACCGGCCCGTCTGGCACCAACAACCATGCCACGCTCAAAATTGCTTAAATCACCTTTCTTTCCCATTCTGACATTCAGTTTGGAGTTCAGGAGATTGTCTTGACCAGGACCACACCCCTAAATGCATTGAAGCAACTGCCATGTGATTGGTTGATTAGATAATTGCATTAATGAGAAATTGAACAGGTGTTCCTAATAATCCTTTAGGTGAGTGTATATATATATATATATATATGTGTATGATTATAAAATTAATTTTATTCTTATCTTCTTATGTTGTGAGTAGGGTGTTCCAGGTTCTAAAGGGGAGCCGGGAGAGACTCCAGGAGAGGTGAGGATAACGGACAAAATTTTTTTTTGGTTTTGGATGTGCAGTTTTATGATGATGATGATTTATTGTCACATCTTCTTACAGGTGCAGCAGTTGAGGGAAGCACTGAAGATTCTGGCCGAGAGGGTTCTCATTCTAGAACACATGATCGGCATTCATGGTGAGAATTATGGAGAATTCCAGTTATAAGTTATAACTAGAGAGCAGTTGGATTCCAGAGCGCCGTTATGATCTCATGGCATAAGGGAGGCTGGCGTCTGCAGCAATTATTTAGTAATGACTTTGAGGACGAATTGCTTTTATGGATAAAATTGACATCAGAGGACCATAAATATACAGCCAACCATTTATTTTTAGGCACATACATGGTTATGCAACTTTATTTTTGTTTCTTTCCTTCATCGCCCTGCCCAGATACTCTGTTGGACTCTGGTTCTGGAATAGATCTCCTAGCAGACTTCATGCTAACAGGCAGTGCTGAAAGTGTTGGCGCCGCCCGACCGTCCTCTCCCCTTTCCTCGGACAGAGAGTAGCCGGACTCTGCTGGGTATGAAGAGTGAATAACTAACATACCTTTCTCTCCTGTCTGTTGTTCTGAAGGACAGATCCCTCAGCGTGGCACTGATCTTTTCTATTTTATTTACTTTGTGTATTTGGTATTATTCTGTTTAAAACATTTTCATTGTCATTCACAACCCATTCAACTTCTGTAATGTGATGTATTTCAAGGGCGGGCCTTTATTTTATCCATCAGGAATTGATTGGATTGTTGAAAAGTGGGCGTTAATTACGAGAATGGAGCCTGAGACAAGGCCGTAACCATGTCTTAGACATTGGGGGGACCAACGTTTTGTGGGTTTTTTTGTGTGTGGGGAAGGGGGGGGTTTGGTCTTTTTGGTTTATTTAAAGGTGCAGTATGTAAGAATGAATGGTTGAAATTGGTACTGCAGTCCAAATTCAAAATATAGTTTGCCCCGCCCCCTCCTCCTCAGACTCGACGCTCACGCAGGTTGCCAGTTATAGGACACGCGACAGGAGCGAGCGCAATTGACAATGGAAGGCGAGGAGACTCACACACTGTAAGTTGATGAGTTGATGTATCCGCGTTTTAATGTGCTTCCCTTCATAGAGATGTTTAGATGGATGCCAAGGCTTTAGGTCAGGTAGAATCTGCGATCTCTGACCCAGTTTGTTTGCTGGCTATATGGCAGCAATACGGGGTGTTTTCCGCCAGCTGGCAACCTGTGGTGTCGAAATACTATTGGGAAAACTGGCAACGCGCGTTATCGCAGAGACCAAAACAAAAACAGACGTTCTGACACGGAACACACATTTCAAAGCAGAATAACTGGCTTGTAAACGAGTATGTGAACTCAGCATGTTTCCTAAATATCTGCAAACATATTATGGTATTTTTATGCTTTAGTACAGTCAAAAACTTACATACAGCACCTTTAAAGGAATTAAATTATTAAAGGATTAAAAGGGATTTCAGGAAATAAAGAAAAAGAAATAAGAACGGTAAAAGTTCCAGTTCTATTGTAGTTATCAACTATTTGCAAATATATATTTTTTTTAAATATGCACCCATTCACTCTTATTTTTGTCTGCCTAATATGTAAAAATGCAAAACGCTTCTTGTCACGTCAAAATCAGTTATGATTTACGTAAATAATGTCATATTTTTCATTAAAAAATGTTAAGTAGTTTGCATCACTCGATATAACTGTTGGCCGCTGAGTGTTTCTATCGTAAAACAGTTGTCAAATCTTAAATGTTTTGCTACTTCCATCTTACGACGCACTCTTTCACTGCTAAAGTGTCGCGTTGGAATTCACATTCCAACAAGTAAGCCCCGCCTTCTTTGATCTGATTGGCCATCTCACTCATTCTGACAGTGACGAGCTTCTAAAACAGACCAACCTAAAAATGTAATATTGACTTTTATCATCCTAGCATCAGACGGTGTGTGATGGAGTACAGCAGAGCAACATCAAGAATATCAAATATTGGGGGCGACAATTTGGACATTTGTAATTATTCGGGGGGACTTGTCCCCCTCAATGTCTATAGTGGTTACGACCCTGGCCTGAGACTGAATGTGAGTTTGCAAAAATGATGACTAACTACCTATTTTGCAAATGGTTAGAAATATCCAAGTGATGTCAGCTGAACAAAAATGTTATTAGATCTTGATTAAAGATTATAAAGACAAAGACTGAATAACATGCACCGATGAATCATTCACAATAATACCAGGAACATGCATTGAGAATCCATTTTGATTTCATGTTGACTTTAAGTGTGTATTTACTAGGGGTGTAACAATATATCGTGTCACAATATATCGCAATACAAAAATGCAACAATATGTATTGTGAATATGTGAGGAAAAACTTCAAGTTTACTGAGTTTTAGTGTCAGTACTACATTAAAATGCTATATAATGTTGAATATAATGTATAATATTGCATTGGGGGAATATGTGTCTGTCCTGATGCCAAATCTCTTATGTTACCAGTAAAACGTGACCTGAATTATTTTAAATATATCTAATCAGTGGCATATTCGTCTAAAATAATTCTGTATTTTCAGCTTCAGAATCATGAATATTTTTATTCATTGTCCTGTGCATTGGGTTACCAGCACCAAGGCCAAATCTATTCATTTCCACACCCAACGTAATACCAAATTTAGCATTTTATTCAACAGTACATTTTTTGTTAACCTTCTACCATATGTCTTGGTGTATCTCAGTAGTATCGTTTCGTGAGTTCAGTATCATGACATGAGGGTAGCGTTACACCTCTAGTATTTAGGATTGGCAGGATATCTGGGGTAATTGATCGTCAAAGATGATTTTCTTGATTTTACACACAAAAAATAGCATTCTTTACACTATTCACTTCTTAATGATCTTTATGTGGCATGAATAATGTTTTTATCAAGCTGGAAATGCATGTATTGTCATAAAGACTTTCCAGAAAACTAAAAAGGCACAGTTGTCACTTCCTTTTTGTTTCCTGATCGATGACCTAAGATGACCTCAAGCACATAATTATATATAGCCGTCTTAGCTGTGGCTTTGTATGAAAACAATTCACATCTCAAAGCTCACAGCAAACAAAAAATAGACTCGAATAGACGTTTAAAACCAAATTCAGCCCTTTGTCTGCAACGTCTAGCACAATAAACTGTGTTTACACCTCTGCTCACCTGTTCTTATTCATAGAGCCGATCATTGACTCGCTGGAAACCCAAAATGGCAGGACGCAGCGAGGGCTGCTATTAATAGGGTCGCAGTGAATAGCCAGAGAGACACAAAAGGCCCTGTTGACCTTGTTCGCAGCGCACCGTTCAACACGCCAGCGTGGCTTTAAGCTTATTGTTGTGCTTGAGCTTTTGTAATCCCCTCGGGAGGGAGCAAAATCTTTCCGAATCTTGGGCTTTTTCCTTGTTGTTGTGTTAAGAAAGAAGAAGTGTCTGAAGTGTGTGTGCAAAAGGTTTCCCACGGTAATGCTTTACGTTATTGAGAACCATTGAGATTGTATTTTGCTTTTTGACTTTTTTTAAATAATTTTTTTTTTATGGGAAACAGCATTTATTTATTTATTTGTATATATTATATATATATTTTTAAAAAATTGTTGACTTTTATAAATACAATTTTTTATGGGAAATAGTATTTATTTATTTTTATTTATTTATTATTTTGTATTTGTATTTATTATTTGTATTAATTTGTATTTATTTATTTTTTATTTGTTTGTTTTTTTATTCATTTGTATTTGCATTTTTTTTTGTGGTATTTGTTTGTTTGGTGTTTGTTGACAGTATTTTAGCAAGTTTAAACCCTCCGATAACAACAGGACCTAGGCTTTGTTTGTTTTTTTATCTCTTTATTGACAAAAGGCACGGGTACAGAGTTTCAGAGGAAGACAACACACAAATGTACAAACATGGAGAAACATGGGAAATGTAGTTTTTACTCCTGTTCCTTATCCTCTCCGTGGGTGATGACGTAGCACAGGTTTTTGTAGTCCAGGTTGCCAGCCACATCCAAGGGGAAGTTTGTGAACATCTGGTTTACCTAGGTAAGGTTTGTAAAAATGTTCTTGATTAAAATGCATAATCATCACCACCATCTCAGACAGAAGAAAGAAAAGTATATTACCTCAGCCTCAGTAAATTTGTCAGCCTGGGACATGAGGTGATATTTGATCCTGGGAGGAGAAACAAAATAAATATATTCAGTGCTGTGCATTTCAAGGGACTTTGGACACGTGTTAACGTTTGCGTAAATCTACTTACTCTTCTCCTTTAAGGATTCCTGTGCCCTCGGGGTCGAAGATCTTAAAGGCATTGAGAATAGTCTCCTCGGGGTCTGTACCTGTCAGTCACAGAACGGTAACAGATTATTGATTACTCTGTAGCTATAATGAGCCAAATCTTATACATGTCAAAAGCTTAAAGGGACAGTTCAGCCAAAAATGAAAATTCTGTCATCATTTACTCGCTCTTAAATTGCTCCAAACCTGTATGAATGTCTGTCTTCTGGCTGAACTATCCCTTCAATTAACAAATTAAGTAATTTTTAGGTTGAAGTTGCATTCAAAAGCCTACGTTTCTGATGCTAAACTATACAATCCATATATCAGTATGCAGCGTGCCTGATGTCTGCCGGTTCTGCATTTACATCTCATTAGCATGATTATCATTTCAATTCTGATCAATTTGATTCTTGCCTTTGAGCTTCTCTCCAAACATGGTGAGGAAGACGGTGAAGTTAATGGGGCCGGAGGCTTCCTTTAGCATCTCATCAAGCTCATCGTTGCCAACGTTGAGACGTCCTGCCAAACACACACATACAGAGATACACATTAATACAGAGTCGACTGTAATGTTTAAAGATGTTTAATGCAAGAAAATACTAATTTGGTGTATTTTGCTTTACTTTTAAAGCGACAAAGTCTGAGGTCACATTAAAAAATATGGGTTTTTAACATTTAAAAAACAATAAAAATGACTCAAATTGTGCTGATAATATGATTTGTAATGATAAAATGTTTTATAATATTTAAAAAAAAAAAAATAGATGTTTGGAGCTTGCTCTATATGAATGTATCAATGGTTTTGACGTGACGTAAGCCTATGTGTGTGCGCTTCAATAAAAACAGTGCATTAAAGGTGCAGTGTGTGAATTTTAGCGGCATCTAGTGGTGAGGTTGTGAATTGCATCACCCAACGCTCACCCCTCCCTTTTGGAGCACATAGAGAAGCTACGGTGGCCGACACAGGACAAAGATGTCGCCTGAGAGAGCAGAGAGTGACTAGCGCTCTGTAGAGAATTTTGTCTGTTTAGGGCCACTGTAGAAACATGGCGGCGCAAAATGGCGATTTCACTGTAAGGGGACCTACGGTGTGTGTAGATAGAAATGGCTCATTCTAAGCATCATTATGTAAGGTCTTTATACTCCACTGAAATAGTTATGTATATTATATTGGATTTCTGTCAATAGATCCTCATAAATACTACACACTGCACCTTTAATGTAGAACAGTGATTCAACTGACTTGGAACTACTTGTGCATTAAACGGTTTTATCTCACGCCTTCCAGCCAATCAGAATTGAGTATTCAGACAGACCATGGTATAATTACACTATACAGTCATTTACCCAGAGCAGCAAATGTGTCCCTCAGGTCGTTTTTGTCAATAAAGCCATCTCTGTTCTGGTCCATGATGGTGAAAGCCTATAGAGAAGCATTCAGATTTACAGAGGTAAGTACCCAAAAATACACTGAAACAAAACAAGTAAGTGAATCCTATAAGTGAGGCACCTCTTTAAACTCCTGGATCTGTGACTGCTCAAACATGCTGAACACATTTGAGCTGGCGGCTTCCTTCTTCTTGGCTTTCTTTGGTGCCTGGGAATCATTTAGATGGTTTTAAATGTAATTTTGAAGCACATAAAACGTAAAAATTCATGCAAAAATTACATGACCTTCAAAGATGTTTGCTATAATACATTTTAACCGCTCTAAGTTTGACATTGAGAGCTGTCAAAGTGTGTCCCTATTCAAGTACATCATGAATTGAATTAATGAAACCCAATATATTGACTCCTGGAACAGACAATGCTAGTCACTCAGCTTTCAAGATTAATCAAAATGGTCCTTTTTTAAAGATATACAAAGAAATGCATGTTCAAAACCTTCCATTGCATGTACATAACATAAAATACAACATTCTCTCAACGCCATTCAGTTTCCCTGTTAAGATAGGATGAAGCAAAGACACACAGGCCTACCATTGTGAAGAGCTTCTCTTTACTCTGTTGTTGGTCTCAAAAGCCTGAGGGACACTCAAACATCGTGGGTTTCCAGCTATATATTGGCACAATTGGCTTGACGGCCCACCTGTTCTATGTTTAGACAAAGGAGGAGGCACAACAGAAGAATACTTGCCATATAGAGAATCGGCGGCCCTGCCACCCTCCGGTTATTGTTTCGGACAGATGCGAGGTGATGTGATCAGAGTGTGTGGGCTTTGCTATCTTAGGATCATTCGAAGCACCCTAACCCCCTAAGACTCTTCCACACGCCTAATGTGTCGTTTAAAGACCGTGTGAAGCCGGCCAGCTTCTCACATCAGTGCGTTTGGTCAGATGTTGATGCGGTGTCTCCGCTACATGGATTACTTTAATTACTTGATGCCCTTGTTACTTTGGTGGTCAGTAGAGACACTTTTGACCAGCTCAGTCTTGAGGACCACAGTCATGAATCTCAGAAACTAAATGTCACTATGAAAAGTTAGTTTTAGGTCTAAAAAGTGTGCTTAAATGGATGCAACAGTCGACCTCAGATATGCATCTGTTGCGTGCATTGCATTTCTATCACTTATTCTTCACATATTCCAAATTCATTGCAACTATCTACGGTTACCCTTTATTTAAATGTGTCATTGTTACAGTGTAACTATATATTTAAGTACTGAGTAATATTAATTAACTACATGTACTTACTATAGGGTTAGCTGCATGTAATTATGCATAATTTACTGTTATTACTATGGTAAGTACATACATATGTAACAAAGACACCAAAATAAGGTGTTACCCTATCTACTCTTTTTATAAGATGTTTTGATTGTATTATATTTTGTACACTCTTTGTATAGGGGAGAACGGGCTAGTTGTCACACATTTAGCTCTGTTGAATATTTCATATATTTATTTTAACTCCGGGATCATTTCAATTAAATGAACTATATTTTAGTTCAATAATGTTTTTCAATTAATATTTTGTATTTTTACGATTTTTTATGATACTATTATATTTATGCTGTAGTTATAATCCATTTATTCACTTTTTGAGCGTAGACCTGAAAAAGAAATTTCCAATGCAAACTGTTGAATGCTTAGAGCACAGACTGAAGTTTGATCTCTTTTCAAAGAAGACACTTATAAAAAAGTTGTAAAAATAATTTTAATAAACAGAATTTTGTTTATTGTTATGAAAAATGCACAAAAATACTATTTTAGATTTTTATATGAAATATATATTTTCAAAAGCATATTTTACTCTAAAACCGCAAAAAATCAAAGCCACAAATCTAAACAAGTTGTGTTCCAAATTTGAGGTTGATATTTTTGGTCTGGGGAGTCTGCTCTGTATTTTCTACTGCACAAGAGGCGTGATAAACGAGCATAATTCAAATGACTCTGTACGCAATTGGATAGTCCATCAACCAATCAGACCACAAGAGGCGTGATCAACAAGCAACGACCCATCGCTTCTCTATCGTCATCGTGTTAAACCCGCCAATAGCGCGCCAGGTGGATAAGCCAGTCTGTGATTGGTTCCCGCAAAAGTGTAACAGAAGCAGTAGAAATGAATGTACAGGTTTCCAGACTGAGTTGCTTGGGTTTACCCAGTCTAGGTTGATATCTCAAAAAATGAGCTTTCAGTGAGAGTGTGTTTGGGCGCAGTACCCAACGCTTCCACTAGATGAAATTCACTTCATTTTTGACATGTGTGACTATTTTTGTTCAGGACCATTTAACCTTTTCGAATCATGTCCATGAAGTTTAAAAAATTCTAAAAAAAACAAACATACATTTTTTCAGTCAAAGATGACCGAAGAGCACCAGAGGGTGTATTATATATATATATCTTTGAAATGTCTGTTTTGGTCTACATTGTTATTGCAGTTAACTGAAACTAAAACCATAAAAACCATATTGCTTGAAATAAAATAAACGTTAACTGAAAAAAAAAAAAAAAAAAAAACTTAAACGTAGGCAACATTTCTCATTTTCATTTAGTTAAACTTGATGTACTAAAATAACTAAAAACTGGTCACACTTTAGTTTAGGGTCCAATTCTCACTATTAACTATGACTTTTGCCTCAATAAACTCCTTAGTAATGTGTGAAGTTTAGATGAAGAGATGCAGAATATGTTTATGCAGAATAAGGTATTAATATGTGCTTTAATAAACAGACAATATCCTAGTAATATGCATGCTAATAAGAAGTTAATAGTGAGAATTGGACCCTAAACTAAAGTGTTACCTTAAAACTATAAAATAAAATTAATTAAAACTATATACACATATTGTTAAATTATAAAAATGACAAACACACAACAAAACAACTAAAACTTTAACTAAAATTATATTGAAAATGGATCTGAAAATGAATCTATCCATCTATCTGTCTATCTACCTCTCCATCTATCTATACATCCATCGAAGTCAGTTTGATGTAATTTAAGTTGCAATGACTTAAGTTGATTGTGCCTAAAACATTTTTTTTTTTTTTACAGTATATGGAACTCATTGTCCATTTGAATCCTGTCATTAGAACATGTGAGTTGCAGTCGATCCCTTGGCTTTAATTCGGCATGCAACTGTCATGAACAAATTGTTTCTACTTTGTCTCCCATTATCTGTCGCGAACAATTGGTTTTAACAAAAGCCATTCTCAGCACTACAAATATAGCCAGTCATCCCATGCTCGCCAGATTTAAATGTGCTCTCACAAACAGCCGAGTAATGTGCCGTCAGACTGCCGTAAATAATCTGTGCAGCTCTCTGGCACGACAGCAGGCTGTGTGAAGCTTGTTTTAGCAGCGTCCTCACAGACAACTGAACGAACACTGGCCAAAAGAGTGTGGAGAAGAACTGCATCATGGGATGTTAGGAATGTCGTTGTGATCTCCTGCTTGGCATGTGTGTGTGTGTGTGTGAGTCTGTGTGTGTGTGTGAGTGTATGTATATGTGTGTGTGAGAAAGTCTGTGTGAGTGAGTTTGTGTGTGTGGAGTGTGTGTGTGTGTGTGGAGTGTGCGTGTGTGTGTGAGTCTGTGTGTGTGTGTGTGGTGTGTGTGTGGAGTGTGCTGTGTGCCCATGTTAGGAGTGTGACCGGCAGGTGGGGGGCGAGAAGGAGTCAAGGTCTGCTTATGTTTGCTAGCAATAACACAACTGATCAGAGCCTGGCGGGGAAGTGTCAGCTTCCTACAGCTGCTTCTGACTGTCAATCAAATCATCCATATGGTTCCACCATACCTCAACAGGCCTGTAGACTCACGCTTTAGATGAGTCACTTTTGATGTTCCTCTCATCTTTATGGAAAATCAGGCCACGTATTGTTCTCTCTAAATCATTCAAATGTACATAATGCTTGATTTTAAGTTTTTCAGTAATATTGTGAACAGTTTTGTACGTCAATATATTTAAAAATGTAATGTGTTCCTGTGATCAAAGCTGAATTTATCATCATTACTCCAGTCTTCAGTGTCACATGATCTTTCAGAAATCATTCTCATATGAGGATTTGATGCTCAACAAACATTTCTTATATGGTAGTGTATTAGTGTGTATATATATGAAACACACACACACTCACACACACACACACTAACCCAACCCCTAAACCTGCCCATCACACAAAATTTTCTGCATTTTAATAAAACATTGTTTAGTATGTTTTTAAGCCATTTTAATTACAAGGACTCAGAAAATGTCCTCATAAACCATGTTTACATTGTAATACCTGTGTAATAATACGTCATTATACAAATACGGGTCCTTATAAATCATATAAACACACACACACACTAATAAGAACATAACTCTGGAATCCAGCTGTATAAATTAATAGATAAATAAATTAAACTCATACACACATACACACACTCTCTCTCTCTCTCTCTCTCTCACACACACACACACTCTCTCTCGCACACACACACACACACACACACTCACACACACTGTCTCACACACACACTCTCACACAAACACACTCTCTCAGACACACACACTGACACACTCTCTCGCACATACACACACACACACACTCTCGCACACACACACAAACACTAATACACACACACTCTCTCGCACACACACACACACACACACTCTCGCACACACACACAAACACTAATACACACACACTCTCTCGCACACACACACACTCACTCACACACATACACTCTCTCTCTCTCTCTCTCTCTCACACACACACACAGTTTTATAAAAGTGTAAAATGAATACTAATAGAATTGCATTCATTTAATTGTTGTTTATTGTTTTTGTTGAGTATGTACATATATGAATGATATATGTGCAGCTATGGTTGTAGTTAGTTTTCCTGCAGATGGAGCAGTTTACCCAGATGTATGAAGACTCTCTGTAAGTTTCTAAACATGATATTCCCCCTCTACAAAATATAGCCTATGACCTGTACAACTACAGTTAGATCTTCATGGACATACACAGAAAAATGATAATATACAAGCAATTTATATTTTAAATGTTGTCTTATATTATGTGTAATTTATAGTCAAACCCAAAATGATTCAGACACAGATATAATGTTCACTAGTGTGTGCAGGACGCTATAGTTCATTTCTGTGAGGAGAGCAAAATAAAGTCAACTGTGACATATTATACCCAAAAATTCTTCATACAGTGACTACCAGTAATACTGATCAACATTTGGGAGCAAAATGATTCCGACACTTTGACCTGAGCATGTTTTGCTGAAGTGTTTTTTCTTTAATTGCTAGTGTGACCTTTGACACCACAGACTGAACAAAATGAAGCATTGCTTGATCATTGGTTGACCTAAATTGGTATTATCTAATTGTGTACTTAAATTTAACAGCTGATTTGTTGATTGTAATGCATTACATCCCTTTCTATCAAAACTGACATTATCAAGATGAATTTGTGTCTCTGAGTTCTTGTCATATTTTATTACCATTTTCTAAACGCGAATAAACTGTGATAATGTGAGAAATGTTGAAAGCGTCTGAATACATTTTTAATATCTTTTCATGACTAGATTTCAGACACCTGTCCATCGATCCTCACACACAGGTGTGCGTGTGATAACAGTCACACACATGCCCAGAACAATGCCCTCCTCACATCTCTGCTTGTCTCTTCATTATGTTCGCTTGCCATGTCTTTGCATCTCCATAATTAAAATCTAATCCTGCATGCCGACTTTTTAAACGAGGACTAGCCTCAAGAGGAGGCTTATTTGATTAAAAAAGGGGAAGGGTAGAGGAGGGAGTCCTCCACAGCTCGGCAGGCAGGAGAGACAGCTCTTAATTGCGCTCCCATGAGGTGTGTGCGCGGCTGGGCGGAGGGAGGGGGGCTGGGTGCTCAGAGGCTCCAGTGGGCCTGAAAACACACACCGCCAGTGGGACCAGCTCTCCTGAGCGGCTCCCCTGGTGTCTCCGAGAAGGGAACCGAGGGGAGGAGCACTTATGAGGAGCCATGGGACTCTACGGGCTTCCAATTCTCACTCTGCCCTGCAGGGTCTGATCTGAACCCCTCCTCTGTCTTTAAGAGTGTGTGAGAATCAGGGTTGATCTGAACCCCTCCTCTCTCTCTCTCTCTCTCTCTCTCTCTCTAAGAGTGTGTGTGCGGCGGTACCAGTGAGAATCAGGGCTGACCGTAACCCCTCCTCTCTCTCTCTCTCTCTCTCTCTAAGAGTGTGTGTGGCGGTGACGGTGAGAATCAGGGCTGATCTGAACCCCTCCTCTCTCTCTCTCTCTCTCTCTCTCTCTCTAAGAGTGTGTGTGCGGCGGTACCAGTGAGAATCAGGGCTGACCGTAACCCCTCCTCTCTCTTTTTCTCTCTCTCTCTCTAAGAGTGTGTGTGGCGGTGACGGTAAGAATCAGGGCTGATCTGAACCCCTCCTCTGTCTTTAAGAGTGTGTGAGAATCAGGGCTGATCTGAACCCCTCCTCTCTCTCTCTCTCTCTCTCTCTCTCTCTCTCTCTCTAAGAGTGTATGTGGCGGTGACGGTGAGAATCAGGGCTGATCTAAACCCCTCCTCTCTCTCTCTCTCTCTCTCTCTCTAAGAGTGTGTGTGCGGCGATGACAGTGAGAATCAGGGCTGATCTGAACCCCTCCTCTCTCTCTCTCTCTCTCTCTCTAAGAGTGTGTGTGCGGCGGTGACGGTGAGAATCAGGGCTGATCTGAACACCTCCTCTCTCTCTCTCTCTCTCTCTCTCTCTCTCTCTCTCTCTCTCTAAGAGTGTGTGTGCGGCGGTGACAGTGAGAATCAGGGCTGATCTGAACCCTTCCTCTCTCTCTCTCTCTCTCTCTCTCTGAGTGTGTGTGCGGCGGTGACGGTGAGAATCAGGGCTGATCTGAATCCCTCCTCACTCTCTCTCTAAGAGTGTGTGTACGGCGATGACAGTGAGAATCAGGGCTGATCTGAACCCCTCCTCTCTCTCTCTCTCTCTCTCTCTCTCTCTCTCTCTCTCTAAGAGTGTGTGTACGGCGATGACAGTGAGAATCAGGGCTGATCTGAACCCCTCCTCTCTCTCTCTCTCTCTCTCTCTAAGAGTGTGTGTGCGGCGGTGACGGTGAGAATCAGGGCTGATCTGAACACCTCCTCTCTCTCTCTCTCTCTCTCTCTCTCTCTCTCTCTCTCTCTCTCTCTCTCTCTAAGAGTGTGTGTGCGGCGGTGACAGTGAGAATCAGGGCTGATCTGAACCCTTCCTCTCTCTCTCTCTCTCTCTCTCTCTAAGAGTGTGTGTGCGGCGGTGACGGTGAGAATCAGGGCTGATCTGAATCCCTCCTCACTCTCTCTCTAAGAGTGTGTGTACGGCGATGACAGTGAGAATCAGGGCTGATCTGAACCCCTCCTCTCTCTCTCTCTCTCTCTCTCTCTAAGAGTGTGTGTGCGGCGATGACAGTGAGAATCAGGGCTGATCTGAACCCCTCCTCTCTCTCTCTCTCTCTCTCTCTAAGAGTGTGTGTGCGGCGGTGACGGTGAGAATCAGGGCTGATCTGAACACCTCCTCTCTCTCTCTCTCTCTCTCTCTCTCTCTCTCTAAGAGTGTGTGTGCGGCGGTGACAGTGAGAATCAGGGCTGATCTGAACCCTTCCTCTCTCTCTCTCTCTCTCTCTCTCTAAGAGTGTGTGTGCGGCGGTGACGGTGAGAATCAGGGCTGATCTGAATCCCTCCTCACTCTCTCTCTAAGAGTGTGTGTACGGCGATGACAGTGAGAATCAGGGCTGATCTGAACCCCTCCTCTCTCTCTCTC
>CM077215.1:1595273-1685273 GCA_039654625.1 Rhinogobio ventralis
ATAAGCGTATAAACTCTCTTCTTATAGCGAATTAAACGTCTCCAGCATCCCTGCGCCACGGGGAGCGCGACTGCACACGGAAACTCCATCCCGCGTTTTCTGCCTTTTATTTAGCACGGTCTCAATAATTGTTTTCAGTAGCCCTATTCAATATCGCAGGTTGGCGTTCGTTCGATAACTCCATTCCGCGCGCGCCCGCGGCGTTCGATCTGCTCCGCTCCGTGTTTTGCGCGCGCTCCCCCGCCTCTCTCTCTCTCGCGCGCTGAACTCCAGCCCCTCTCGCGCTCTCTCTATCAGCCTTTCATTCCGTCTCAATATGTCTCAAGATGGCGGCCAATGCGGGATCGATGTTTCAATATTGGAAACGCTTTGATTTGCAGCAGCTCCAGGTCAGCTCCCTTTCGCTTTGTACTCGCTGTGTGTGCCGGTGAGCCGGTCCCGGGGAGCGTCGCGCAGAGAGGCTGGCGCGTCGCTCTCGCGTCGGCTCTTTCGCCGGGTTCGGTGCCCATTGATTAAAGCGGCTCTCTCGCGCTGATCGGAAATTGATCCTCTTTGTTCAATTCCCATCGATCAACCATCACGGTCAAGGTGGATGCGGCCACTTTGGCAACGGGAGCCCGCAGGTTTCCCGCTTCTTTCCCGCTCCTTTCCATCCGCGGGATGTTCTGGGAATAGTTTGTGCTGAGGAGATTTTAGATAGTATGTTTGTGGAAATAATTTTGTGTTTAGAAGTGTGTCGCGCTACACGGGTGGCGCTGTGCTGGACCGAGACGTTATTGCTTAGTAACGAGAGAGGTGTTAAACTGCCGTGCTTTTTAAATTTCACCTCGTTTATGGTTTAATGGAAGTTTATAAAGTTAGCAAACTCAAAGTTTAGCTTCAGTAGCTAAGTTTAAATCGAAGACGGAATTAGCTGATGAACCTGAACACAAAACAATAAACAAAACACGGTTTTTTTGGGTCAGATATAGATGTGAGGGAGTAGAAACGACGGTTTGTTTTCGTTATTCAGTTACAGAGTCCGACTAAATACTTCATCAAAGCAAGTTAACACGATGTGTTTTGTCTTCACGTATAACTTGTTCTGTCGAAATATGGATCGTTTTAACCCTGTTGTGTTTTGGTATAATAATGTTATTGTTTAAAAAAAAAATCGTTATTTGTAATGTGCACTTGTCGCGTTCGGTTAGCCATAAACAATAGACCCGTGATTATATCAATTATTGATCAAGAGTTTATGTATTTATGAACTGAGGTCGCAAAGCTTAGCTTTGACCTATTTTCCGATCGAACTTTATATTTCCTCTTAGCACTAGCCATTTATACATCTTCAGTCATTTAAAAAATCAATACGTATCATGTAAAAATCAATATAACTCGATAGTAAACGAGCTTTTTGCATCGACTGTTTCGAGCTTGTTTTTAATATAAATGTGTGTCGAATATGCTATAAAACTAATTTTAAGCTGAATACTTTGTGTATGTGTTCCACTGTGTAACATTAATCTGTTATAGTCAAACATTGCTAGCATGCTTTGATTGTTGTGTTCTAGCTAGGAAAAAAAATCATTTATTTAATTAGGGTCCCAGACATATATTATTGAGCATAAAGGGACCACACACACAGCTAGGCATATTCTGATGTGGTGACTCTAAATTTTCAGTGCTCTCCCTCCCTTCTTCCTCCCCTCCCTCCCTCATTCTCTCTCTTTCTCTTTCTCTTTTTCTATCTGTCTCCCAGGCTGATAAGAACTGGCATCAGCGAGTTCAGGCTTTGATGATGTCATGGACGCTATTTATCATCTTGTTTTCTTTCTTGAAACTTTTGTGTTTTTATTCAGACCTCTGAATCTGATTTTCCGTGACTTTATTTATCTATTTCGTGGTTTTTCTGATTGAAGGGTTAGTTAGTTCACCCAAAAACGGAAATTATGTCATTAATTCCTCGCCCTCATGTCATTCTGAACCCGTGAGACCGTCGTTTATTTTCGGAACACAAATTAGGATATTTTTGATTAAATTCTGCGCAAAAAAACCCAAATAAAAATCTTAATTCAACAATTTCTTCTCGTCTGTGTCAGTCTCCTACGCTGTTTACGTTGGTCAGCTCCTGCGTCAGCGTCACGTGAACAGCGTCGGCCAATGGTGAGCCGGCGTTCTGACGTAGAACCCGGAAGCGCTGCACTGTGGTTACTACGTCAACAGCGTATAAGTCTGACATGGAAGAGAAGAAATTAAATAAAGTTGTTATTTTTGTTTGTTTTTTGCGCACTAAAGTATTCTCGTGGCTTCATGACATTAAGATTGACCCACTTTAGTCACATGGACTATTTTAACCATGTCTTTACTACCTTTCTGGAGCTTAAAAGTGGTAATTAAATTGCTGTCTATGGATGCTAAAGAAAGCTCTCGGATTTCATCAAGTATATCTTCATTTGTGTTCTGAAGATGAACGAAGGTTTGGAACGACATGAGGGAGAGGAAGTAATGACAGAATTTTCATTTTTGGGTGAACTAACCCTTTAACTCAACTGATTTAGGCTTAACTGAAGCCTCTGTGAATCAGATGTCTCGTATTACCCTGCAAAAACCACACCAGACAGTGGAAGAAAGTCGTCTGAATTATAATTTCCCCATCCATATGACTCCTTTTTGTCTCGTGTATCCAGAACTTTGTAGTTTGTCGGCGTCACCTGCCGCCTCCTGTCACCACGTGGCTCTCAGGTCTGTGGATGCAGGTGAGGTGTAAGTGTACCTCCCTTAGTGTGTGGTCCCGAGTTTTCGTGCGTCAACGCGGAGAGATTAGCGATTGACGCAGACAGTTCTGCCACCATCAAGATGTGAGCAGACTCTTGTCTGGACCTGCGTTGGGCCCCTGTGATGACTTTAAAATGTGTTTGATATCTTTAATGAGGGGCACATGGGCCGGCTGCGGTACACTGTGTACCTAAACACCATATGAGTGTAATCTGTTGCATTTTCAGTTCCTGTACCGTATGATTGGCTCTGCTGAGATCTTCTACAATATGTCTTTGAAGAGGTTTAGGTGCTAGACATTAGTTTAATTTACATAATTAACTGATATATCTTGCACTGTAAACACGAACGCTCACAATAATGAATTGGTTTGAGTAGAGCCAACTCAAATTAAACAAATTAGTTACTTTTATGAGTATTTAAAACTTTCTTTTTCTTTTGAGTTGACTGACATATTTTAAGTATATGAATTATTTATTTGAGTTTTAGGAATGTGTTTCTTTTAATTTAGACAAACTGGGCTGGGATTTCTATTTCCCAGCATGCTTTGCCATGACACTCAAAAGGGACAGTAAATGCCAAAATTCTTATATTAGTTTTTTTTTAGTGTTAATATTTTGTTTTTTTGTAGGGTTTCCATCATTAGATGTGTGGAGCGTGAGCTTAGTTTGAGAACAGATATATGTTAAAAGCATTATATAAGTGTAATAAGTATATAAGTGCTATGCTAATGCTACCAAAGCATTGTGTAACCAATTAGCAAGGTGGCATTTATTGAATTAGCTAGTTAAAGCTAGTCAAGTCTCCACTACTAAAAATGTAAGATTACAGTATATTTTTAAGTTAAATGTATGAATTGGCTTACTCAAATATTTCAAGTTCAGAGCAATGCAAGTTCTGCTTACTTAAGCTTTAAATTTCTTAACTTAAAAAGTTCGATTGCCATTGAGTTTTGCCAATTTATTCGGGTTTACAGTGTGGTAAACAGTTTATTAGGAGAGTTATGCATCTGTATATTTTTGAGGAGAGTATTTTCATAAACAAAAATACCTTGAACATCATGAATTGAGCACCTGTACTTTGACGTGAGGTTTTTTAGTAATAACTGTCTGACTGACACCTGACTGGATTGGGAAGAGAGGGGAAAGTCCCTAAAAAGTGAGCAGGAATGTCGCCACGTGTCTGCGAAAATGCGGGTAAACTACTTTTAGGCATGGTTTTTAATGCTGACATGAAAGATGAATAGAACAACAGCGTCTCTGTGGAGCCCACCCCACACATTCACACAGACTCGGATCCTGACCACTTCAAAACCAAGCCAACTATATGAGGCCCCAAAACAACACATATTTGCATGTGGCCTCTCCAAATTGAGCCTCAAAGCAAAGACTCTTGAGTTTGTCTAATTTCACAATTTAGACTTATAATAAATTCTTGAGGCCCTTTGAGTGTCTTGATATGCACTTGATGAAAAAAAAAGGTTACACTTTATATTAGGTGTCTTATGTACATTTTAGTCATGTTGTATTGCAAAAACATTATTTTACAGTCCTGTTCCCCATATGTACTTGTTATAGAAATTGAAATAACTGTGTAATAACTATGTACTAACCCTGAACTTAACCTTAACCCAAGTTACCTTATTACATATTACTTTCTTACATGTAAGTACACACGTAATGTAAAATAAAGTGCAACCTTAAAATCACTTGCTGCTCTTGAGGTGGGACACAGGTAAGGTTAAGGATGGGTTTGGCGGTATGGTTAGGTTTAAGGGTTGGTTAATGGTATAACAAGTGTAATTATAGAAGTTAGTAGGGAAGTGAATTTACATGCAGGTATTTTTTAAATAAGTGCAATGCGAAAACATGCATTTACAAAATAAGTGCAATGCATCAATTGATTGATTTAAATGTAAGTACATAGTAGTTGACACTTAAGCCCTAAAGCCTAAAGTATACTTCAGCCTGCTTGCGTGACATAATTTTCATCAGGAAGGTTCGCAGGTGTCCGAAATACCCCGTCCACGCGCAGCCCATTTTTTGAGACCGCGCGGATGGTCCAGTCTCAAGAAAGACAGAATAGACACAACAATTGTACTATGCATGCGTCGAACTTGGCCATCCGCGCTCATCCATGGTTGAGTATACTTTGGCCCTGTTCCAAATGGCACCCTAAACACTCACAGTCTTCCTACGAGTCCGCACTTTCGTGCCGTAACGGCGCTTGACGGTCAAAGTCTGCTAGTGCGGCCTCAGCAAAAGTGCGCATCAAGGACGCATATCGACTGCGAGCACCCTTCTGAGACCTAAAATGACAAATGGGACACCCTATGTGTCTCATGGACACAGCCATTGTAAGTGCACAAGACCGAAAGTGCACATGAAGTGTGCAATTTGGGACAGGGCCTTTGAAAGCTGTGCGGACACGAGACGCACCCGGATGCGGAAATTGAAGTATACCCGGGCCTTAAGCCCTTGCGATCTTCCTCCGAGTCCACACTTTCGTGACGTAATGCCGCTTTGACTGTCGGGTGGAAGTCTGCTGTGGAGCGGGGTCGGCAAAAGTGCACATCGAGGACGAATATTGCAAGGCGCTCGCGAGCAACCATCTGAAACCTAAAATGACAAATGCTACGCCTCTTGTCGACTTAACGGACACGTGCACGTGACAGCCAATGTTAGTCCACAAGTGGGACAGGGCCCTAATATAATGTGGAGTCGGAATGCGCACAGGATAATTTCGAGCTACAGGCAAAACAAGTGAAAAATGACGATTTTGAGGTTTTCACAAAAGTGAGTTCATTAATCCCTCGTCTAGCGATCCCAATGCTCCAAATGGCAATTAAACATCTAAAAGTATCTTTATTTGTACGTTTTCTGAGAGGAGTACCTTTAATTTGTCCATGAAAAAGATCTCACTCGCTGACTGACGGATCCGACGCGTGCGCAGACGCCTCAGACACACACACACACACACACACACAGAGAATTACAGGACTTCATAATATCTGTCATGGGAAAAAAAAGATATATTTTTCCTATAGATATTTGGTTTTGACTTGGTGTGTGCCAAATGTTGGTGTTATTACCAGGGATTTTATGGTATGGTTGCTAGGTGATTTTGTTTTGGAACCTTCAGAAAACTAACTCGATTTTCCTCAAAATTTGACTCCATCGACTTCAAACAGGTGTCGCTCAGTCATTTTTTTGTCCGATTCTAACAAATCATACATCATTTTGTAGATTTTTTTTATAACAATAACGAGTCATTGCGACTCATTTTGCCAGCACGGGTCACATATATCACTTGGGCTAAATTAGACTGAATTGTACAAAAAAAGACTTGTGTATGTTAATAGCCTCTTCATATTCATAAAGACATGAAGAATATTACACACTATTAAGTTGACACATTACAATTTCCTTTGCTGCGTGTGACAGGAGATTCAGTCTGTTGCCTTGCTTTGGTTATTAAAAAAAAATAAAGCAGTGTTTGTCACTAAAAAGAATAGGTTAGTGATTTCAGATCTGTGGTTCCAGATCAGCCCAGACGCTGATAATCCTACAGTATCTGAAATACCTGCTGCAGTCTAAAATAAGAAGTCTCTGTGTAATTGTCTACCATCTCATATGATCATCGTAGGCTAGCGATAGCGGCCTGAGTATAGCTCCTTTAAAGGGAACTCGATTCTTGTGTGTTCTCGGTTCTTCTCGTCAGTACTTGATGATGGTGTATTTTTATTCAGTCTAAAGAGGGATCGAGCCGTTCCTAAGGCAGCTCGAATGTATATGATGAAACTGGCTGTGCTTAAATATATCTGTAGTCGCATACGTGCTTAAATAGATGTTTTTTTTACTGGACTATGTAATATGAAGTGGCTAAAAAGTGTTTAAGGCAGTGCTGATCGGTCTGCTCTCGGTTGCTGGAGATAAAGATGGCAGGAAGAATTCAGTGGCCATGGGAATCAGGGGGAGGAGGCCATGTGCCAGCTCTATCTTTCTCTCTCTCTCCGTCACCCTCTCTCAGACGCTCACACACACGGTCATTACCTCACTGACTGCCCCCTTTCGCTGTGTCTGAGGGCTGGGGTTTCACAGGGGGGCCGATCCCCTCCCGCCCCACACAGGGAAGCCAGAACTCTGACGCCACCAGCATAATTAGCCGTCCATTTCAAACAGAACCTAAGTTGGAGGAGGGGATGTGAGCGCTCGCCCCTCCCACCCCGTCTCTCTTCCTCCTCTTTTTCTCTCTTTCTCGCTTCCTTTCGATCTTACTTTATGGCGTGTTTGGTCTGCATGCCTGTGCACTCTGGAAATTCTTCAAGTTTGAAGGAATTTAACGCTTCTGATTTGTTTTTACAGCAACTGAATGAGAAAAAGAGTATATGTCAAAGTTTAATGGCACTATATGTGTATTAAACTTTCTTGTAACTCAACATAAAAATCTAAATAGACCCTTTTTCGTTTTTTTTGATGTATGTTTCTGGCTTTATTGTGAACGATTTATTGGTGTTTTGCAATCTTTTTAGCTTTTCTGAAACATTGTCCTTCTCTGCTGAAGGCCGCACTGGCTATTTGATAGTGTTAAGTAATAGCCAAATGATAAAACCAAACTAACAGCCAATATAAAGCCAATTTTTCATGATTTAATAAATTCCTCATGGATAAAAAGTTCAGACCTCCTGTTTTTATGGTTGAGTATTCAGTTTCATTTGGAAATGCATTTTAAATAATGAAGTAAAATGGGTTGAAATGGTGTTTTGTGTTGACTGTATGATCACAAATTGTAACATCAAAAATTTGTTAGAAAACTCACTTCCTTTTTTGGCTTTAACATTAGATTCCTGGTGGCCATACATGATCTTTTCATGATCTAATCAATTCCCCATGGATAAAAAGTTCTGACCTCCTGTTTTTATCGTTGAATATTGATCACAAATTGTTACATCAAAACTTCAATTTAAAATGTTTAAGTTTGTTAGAAAACTTCATTTCCTTTTTGGGCTTTAACATTAGTTTCCTGGTGGCAGTTCATGATCTTGTCTTGATCTAATCAATTCCCCATGGATGAAAAGTTCAGACCTCCTGTTTTATAGTTGAGTATTCAGTTTCATTTGGAAATGCATTGGATTAAGGAAGTAAAATGGGTTGAAATGGCGGTTTGTGTTTGACTTTAGACTTTAAACGATCACAAATTGTAACATTTGTCACAAATCAAATGTTTGAATTTGTTAGAAAACTTCCTTTAACATTTGTTTCATGGTGGCCGTTCAAAAACCACTTAAAGCCCTGAACGGGAGAAAATGGACTGCTGAATAATATTTATGTAAAATAGTGTTAAAACAATGCGTCAGGTTATTACTGTGATAGACTGTGGAAAAAGGTTAGAACAGCGTTTTATTTGCTTCTGTTCAGAAACATCTGGAAAGAGTTTGAGGGAAGTAGTTCTGAATTAAGAGCCATGGGAAAGAGATCTGCTCCGATTGCCCTCTTTCCTGAGCGAAGGAGAGAGAGCGATAAAGCGAGATACTTATAGGGAAGTTTAGTCCAAATGGACTTTTTGTATATTGTCACTCAAAACAGATTTTATACTACTTAGAAATCATTACGACTGTCTCTTTGTTCCATGTTTTCTGTTTCATGTCATTTCGATTGGTTTTAATGACTACATTAAACATAAATTATGGACTGTTGTTTGTTCTCTGTGCTTTTATGCAGGTTGTAGGTTTAGATTCTGCCATAAGCAGCCATTTTAAGCCTAGCTGGACCATTTGTTGTGATCGCCTCATCTTTGAATATTTCACACTGCAACCCGATCTATTGTTTTCAGACAAGACTCACAAACTCTGAGAAGAGAAGAGCTGTTTTCATTTCCCGACTTCGCTGCCATTTCGAGGCTGTGCCGCGCCACCCTAATTCGCCGCAGATATGTTTAAAAAATCACAACCGCGGAGATCAAAGGCCTTGACAAAGCCTGTGACTTTACTGTGCATAAAACTAATGAGGTGCATCTTCCTGCATGCGTCTGGATGCTTTTTCATCTCGCCGTTGTCTTCTGTAGTCGCCTGTGGTCAATATACAGCAACCCTTTGAGTTTCTCTGCAAATTTATTTTTGAACGAGTGGTGAACGATTTAGCCACGAAGGTTTGATAGTTATCATCCTCTCTGCAATCAAGAAAAAACAAATTGAAACACTCCAAAAAATAACTCCAATGAATTGAGGGCAGGATTTCCATCTGATAAATATGTGTCGCCCCAACAAATTCATGCAATGAAATGTAATTGAGTTGATCCAACTCAAGTTTAAACGAAAGTGATCCATTTATAAAGTGACTTTTTATGCTTGTCAAACTTTAAATTAAAACATTTAATTGGAAAATCAATTATAAGCAGTTTAATTCATCATTATACACCACTCTTCTGCATAATGGTAACCACAAAATAAAACAGAAACTCTGAACATGAAACGCTAACATTAACTAACAACATCTTTTCCTTTTCATCTTGTCCCTTGCAAAGCATGCTGGGAACTACAGATCCACTGCCCAGTTAGTTATGTCAACAAAACTGATTCATGTAGTTTTAATCAAGTAAACTTCCATTTGAAATATATTAGGTTAATTGAATGCAATTAAATTGAGTTGACAAAATGTTAAAAACATTACTTTAACTCATTTTAAACTGAACAAGAGCCAAAAAATCATTTTGTGCACTGATTGTAATTGGGATGATTAATTTGTGCATGTTAAAATGTTTGTCTCTTGTAATCTTTATGAAAGTACAATAATTGAAAATACTTTTCACAAACTTTGCTTGTTTCAAATCAAACAAGATTTAATACCACTCTAGATCATTTTTGTTCCCCTCAGAAATGTTGCATTACAAAAGTAAAAGGTTTGCGAACACTTGAAAGCTTCAATGTTGAATTTAATCACAAAATATTGGTGAAACTAGCTAGCGCTAAGCTTAAATGCTAATTACTGGTGACTTTGTCTCCTTAAAATCAACATGAAATCAAAATGGACTGTGTTTACTTTCTAAAAACACATTCCAGGTCTTTTTGTGAGTGATAAGTGCTTCCAAAGATGCAAATGTTTACTCATAAACTGTTTATTCATTATTCAACTGTCATTTTTCTTTGAATATTTTATTATCCTAGTAATTGTGCCATATTACATAACTAAAATCGTTTGAGAACACTGTTTCTTCTTGACTTCAACCCCAAACTGAAACTATTAGCTGCTCAGAACTGATTCCATCTGTCACTTTTCCTGTAATTTTGTTATCCTTAGAATACTAAAATTGTTGGCGAACGCGTTACATATTCATTTCAGCTGCGAGTTAATGGTAAAACTAGCTAACAGTGAAGCCAAACCGCTATTTATCTAACCCAAAACCCAAAATGACTCGTCATGATCTTGTATTCGATCCGAGCAGCAGGCAGACGTCGTCCCTCGCTCGATAATTTACTGGGCGAGATTTTGTTTGAAAAATAGAGATTGTATTTGCTCTTTAAATATCAGAGTATCGATCGCACGCGGCGGCAGAGGCCGAAGACTCGCAGTCGGAACTGTTAATGTGTGGGAGACTCGAGAGGCTGGAATCTCACTCACATGCCATGTTTGATAAAAGCCCAGCTCTTAGGGGGCTATGAACAGTCCATTTCAGCTGAGGCGAGGAGGAGGAGGCGCGCACCTCTCTTTCTCCCTTTATCTCTCTCGCTCTCCTTCCCTCTCTCGCTTTCTTACCGCTCACTGCGAGAGATGATTGAAAAGCCGGAGTTTCCATCAGCGGCCGTCAGCTGTAAATGTACTCAGACTGCTGAAACAGCCCTGCGTTGTTGCTGACCGTGGCATGGGCCAGAGGATGTAGCGCCATATTGCATCGTGCGTAGTGTGCCAGCATAATCAGGTGTGAATAAGTAGGTCAGCTGTGGTCTGTGTTTCGCATTGCCAGTTGGTATTTCTGACAGCAGCCGAGAGTTTTTGTGCAGTCGGAGGTTTGCGGATTGTTGACGCGGGAAGAGAGGGATGTTTGCAGCTTTGTGTCCACATGAAGGATGAATCACATTTGTGTTGGGTTACATAAGATGCCAACCCTTTGGGAGGGGCGACCCAAGCTCTTTTTCGTTTCTTCTTCACTTTAAAGGGGTCATGAAGTGCATTGTTTTATTGTTTTATAATGTTTCCTGGGGCTGACTTATAATGTTATGTTGGTATGATTTTTTTTACATCAAAAATGGTCATCATTTAGAAATAAAAGGCATTTTTGCTACCCTGATTTTAGCCTCTGATTTGAACGCTCTGTTTGAAGGGGCATGTCTGCTGTGAGACTGCTGTGATTGGCTGCTGTGAGACTTCAGTGTAAACGCCCACTGCTGTGATTGGCTGCTGTGAGACTTCAGTGTAAACGCACACTGCTGTGATTGGCTGCTGTGAGACTTCAGTGTAAATGCCCACTGCTGTGATTGGCTGCTGTGAGACTTCAGTGTAAACGCCCACTGCTGTGATTGGCTGCTGTGAGACTTCAGTGTAAACGCCCACTGCTGTGATTGGCTGCTGTGAGACTTCAGTGTAAACGCCCACTGCTGTGATTGGCTGCTGTGAGACTTCAGTGTAAACGGCCACTGCTGTGATTGGCTGACATCTTTGCATCTAGTGATGAGCATTGTAGCCGATCACAGACATGTTGAGCTCATGAATGCAGGATCTCGTCATTGCAACCCGATTTCTGCACACTAACGAATGCTTTCATCATAACTAACAGTGCAAACACAATGTAAATAAGAGATATGTTGATTATTACGGGAGTTTTGGCGTGAGTCCAGAACTCAGTCACTGATAAACTCGCGCTAATCTCAGATCAGGCATTAGAATGAACACGGTTACTCACATGTTGTGGCATTACTGTCAATTCCATATCGTAAAAGTCTGTTTGCGACTGAAATTGCGACTGATTTCCCAAAGAATTCACCGTGAAATGTAGCAAACACAAATAAATAATGCTCACCTGAGACATTCACATTGTTGAAAATAAATAAGCACATTCCCAGCATTAGGATCCTTTGGAAGGTAATGTTATTTTTAGTCCAGTGATCCTGTATCGCTCTTCTCTCCTCATCATCTCACTAACACACCAGTGGGCGGGGCCAAAGTTGTGATGATGAAATAGGCGTTGATCTTCTGCAGAGGCAGTCGTTCACCATCTATTATAGGCTCATTCACAATGAGTCGTTCTTTTACAATAAAAGCTGATTTTGGACTAACAGTTCTAAAATTTACAGGATATTCTTATAGTATGATGACCTCTTATGTCAAAAGCTCAAGGAAAATTAGATTTCTCACTTAATGACCCCTTTAATCCTGTCGTTTCACATTCTGACTCTCTCTGGTTGGCAGGTAACCTCGGTTTGATTGCCAAATGAGAAAGTGCTACGGTTGTATCAGGATACCTGTCGTAAGGTGACACACTTTTTTGTCTGATGGTCTTGTGTGGCGACTTCCTTTGAGCACACTCTGTCGAGAGACATCTGGACTGTTGTTTAACTTTGCTGTCTCGAGCACAAACAGGTGTTTTTGTGACTAAATGAATGGATAAACCAGCAGACCCAGAAACAGTTCCACTCCTGACTCCAATGCCAATTTTTTTTTTAACCTTGTGCCGTGTGCGTAATCCTAGAGATATAAATAGCCTTCCTCAATAAGAACTGGAAGGAAGGGCACATGCACAGCAACCTTCATACGTTTTGTTCTGGTGCATTTACCTCATTTGTTTAATGTAAAGATGTGTAATTGTAATTTTAAAAAGTAGTTCGTATAAAGTTGCTTTGAGGCCTTGTGGCCTGTTGACTTCGGCCGTTTACGCATGTACAAAAGTACATTAAAAAAACTAATTGTTCTTAAGGAGAGTTCATCACGTATAACCCTTATGTCATTCCAAACCTGGCTTTTTTCCTTGTGGAATACAAAAGATATTTAATGAAGAATGTTTATGTGTTTTTTTTTTGGTCAACTAAGGACAATAAGGAGTTTTTCAACTCGGTTTCTTAAGCTAATAACTCATATAAGATGGTAATTGTAAGACATGCATGTGTTGGACTGTACAAAACCATACGACCCAAATCTAAATGTAATCGAAAATCTAACCATGTTTATAATATGAAAAATAAAACCTATGAAAGTTGTACCTTTTCATACCATTCAAGTCATAAATCTTAAACTTGAATGAATTCTTACATAAGTTGTCATAAGAGTGTGTTGAAGATGCGTTTAAGCACAATGGAAAGAAATTAAATTCTGGCATTTCGAGATGCGTTTCTGAATATTTTCTTTTTCAGTTTTTAACTTGAGCCAGTTATAAAGTTTGGGGTTGGTAGGATTTTTTTCAAATGTTTTTTAAAGAAGCCGCTCAGCAAGGCTACATTTTATTTAATAAAAAAATGTGATATATTATTGAAATTTAAAATAAATGGTTTCTTTTTGAATATATTTTAAAATGTAATTTATTTCTGTGAACTTTCAGCATCATTACTCCAGTCTTCAGTGTCACAATATCCTTCAGAAATCATTCTGGATGCACGATATTATCGGCACAACATCGGAATCAGCCGATAAAGGCTTCAAGTACAATAATCGGCAAAAAGATTATGCCGATATGCCTTGCCGGTATGATAACGTGTCATAAATCACAAACATGACACTTGTAAATTAAATAATGCTATATACAATTTATTGATATGTAATACAATTTTATCAAATGGATGTAAAATAATTGTCGAATTTTTATTTTAAGTTAATTTAAAAATTTGAGAGCTTTTTTTATACTCTTATTATAAAAAGAACTTTATTAATATTTATTTATCTTAAAAAGTAACCTTTTGGTAAGGAGACCTCAGAGTTTTTACTCAATACTAACTGAAATGGAAAAAAACTTTTTTATAATTCTTGCTGTTGTTTCCAAACAAAGTAAAAAAAAATTTAAGTATATCGGCATCGGCCAAAACGAGTTGAAAAATATTGTCATCGCACATCCCTTATTCTAATATGATGATTTGGTACTTGAGAAACGTTTCTTATTATCATCAATATAATAGAAATGCATTTATTTGAAATCGTAATCTTTTATAATATAATTAATGAATCTTTTGACTAATTTAATGCATCCTTTCTGAAAAAAAAGCATTCATTTCTTTACAGAAAAAGAAATCTTACTGACCCCAAACATTTGAACTGTACTGTAAGTCTTTTTGTTTTCGTAAGCACAATCTTGTAAACTTACTTAGACTTTATAATCTTATGAGAATATGGCGTCTGTTAAAGCTGGAGTTTTCGTTGGAAGCCGTCGTCGGAGTTTTTATTCTTGAGGAGCCCCAGATGCTCAGTACATTATGTGATATGATGGTGGCTCCTAATTTAGCCGCAGTCTTATCCTGTATGGATGAGTAATTGTGTCCATAAAGAAGGTTAATCTTCATAACAGGGGAACATAAACCAGATCTCTCTGGATCCTCTTCTGTTTCGGCACAGAACAGGGGAAGAGAGTGTTACTGAAGCTCGGAGCAAGGAACTTTTTTGGGTCGGAAGAATTTAGTGCAGTTTCGGAGAAAATAAACATTACGCTTCAATTTGCTCCTCACAGTTATTGTCTGGTCTAAGGAAGAGCGGTCAAAGTGAGGTGAGGTTTTGGAGGCACTTATTTTAGACCAGCTCTCCGCAGTTCCCTAGGTCTGGACGGTTGGGGAGGAAAGACAGCATTTCGGGAAAGTTTCCGGAACGGTTCACCTCAGAACTTTTCGAGTGCCGTCTCGCTCCATTACTATTCTTGGAGAGTCTCAGGTAGCCATGGCGAAGAGTTTGCACCCAGCTGTGGTTTAAGTGCTCTCTGAAAATGGGAAATAATCAGGAGACCCTTTAACCTCCTGTCCGCACTTTTTCCCTTCTGCCTCGCTCTCGCACACATACACACTTTTGGGTTGTACTCCAGACGTCCCTTGCCAGCCTGGGCTCAGCACTTTAAAAACCCAAACAAAACAAAACTCTCTGCGGGGGCCCTCGGTGCCTAGGGAACCGGGCAGCTCCACCTCACACTCAGCGGCAGCAGGGCTCCCTGATCGGGCTTGGAGCTAGACTTTGGCTGAACTTTCACTTTTGCCTGAAACAGTTATTATTAGTGACCTGAAAACCTCCAGGAGGAGTGGAAATGGAAGCCAGATGCCGTTAGTGGCTGGAAAACGATATTAAGCTTTCAAATAGTGCCCATGGGGAGGGAGACTGACATGGATTTCCATGTTGGGGGGGTGGAGAAACGGTGACCCCGGCGCTGCTCTGCTGATTTGTTCTGCCGATGGCTCACGCTTGGGGTGGGGGTTGTGTTTGGGGAGGGGTCAGACCTCTAAATTTGCTTGTTCGCGGGGGTATGAGCGCTATCGTTAGTGCTGAACGCACATATGGCAAAACATTGGTGGTTCTTCAGATGTAGGTCGTAATGATTTAAATTGAGTTAATGAATGAGTTAAATTATACAATTATTTTTCCCCCAGTTTTTAATGATATTCTGTATATATCTTTATTTATGTATTTAGTCTAAATTCCTCAAAAAGGTGATTATTGGTGACAATTATCAATTCAATTCAAAGTAATATATTAGTTTAAAATATGGTAAAAATCTAGTTAAAAATAAGAATTTTATGAATAAAACGCACTTTAAAAAAAGTTTATAAACCGCTATATTATGTACTTTTTTAAATGTAATATGCATCTATCTATCTATCTATCTATCTATCTATCTATCTATCTATCTATCTACATAATATATATAAAAATAGCTGCACACACACACATATATATAACATATATATTTTAAAACATGTAAAATGTGAACAATATTCATATAATAATATTCCTATAGTGTTTTGAGGCGATTCATTGTAATGGACAGCATTTTTGGAAATTGCAAAAAAATAAGTCTCAAACTTGAGTTTCTATTCATATTAGTTGTAGTCTGACTATGACGTCTCTGGATTGTTGCGTCTCGAGTCCAGTAAGATGGAGCAACACGCGCTGCCCCTTTAATTCCAGCACTTCCTCATCCCCTTGTTCTCTCTCTTTATACAAAATGTCTGTGCAGCCTCCAGCGAGGTTCTGTCTCCAGGAGGGTAATTATTTTTAGCAGGAAGTGTCTGAAAATGGACTGTACTTGGTCAGATGTGTGTGTGTATGTGCATGTGTGTGTGTGTTGGCCCCTAGCTGGCTGGCCTAGCTTGCAGTGAAGAGAGATTGGCGGGATGTTGGTGTTGTTATTAGTCCTAACAGCAGCCGGGCATAGGATATGCTCTCCTCGGTCCCGCGGGATATCAGAGACAGATCCGAGGAGATCAGAAGGCCGAATATATCAGGTGAATTTCAGCAAGAGGGAATGAAAATAGCAGGCTAGCAGAGGAGCCTTTTTGCTTATTTATGAGAATGTCACACCTGGCCTATATCGGCGCAATCGCATTTTACCCTGTTATCGTGCGACTTCCAACATTTTCATCCTTTGGTGGTCAAAGGGGATTTTTCTCGACCCTTTGTGGTTGTTCTTCTCGACCCTTAAATCATAATCTGGCAAATCGCATAATCTGGCAAATCGCTCTTTGTATTTGTATGATTTCTCAAAGTTACCCAGTGACGTTATAGTCATATGTCTGTGCAGGATTGTTTGAGGTGTTTTGCCTTCAGTTCAGCTGGACTATTTCTTTTGGCAGGCCGATATGTACATCTGACACTGATGGCTTCCCTGGCCATCATCCAGAGAATATTTCAAACAACTTGCTTTTAAAAAGACCGCTGTGCGTCCTGGGAGTTACAGCATAATTAAACAGACTTGAGCCTCTCCGCGCAGAAACAAATCACTATAAATATCGACATACTGAAAAGGGCTTTGTGACTGCAGTCGTCCATTCATTTTTGCATTTTGTTTTAGTTATTACATAAGATTAATTATATCTGTATTTGTTGTGCTTTGTTTTACAGGTGTAAAATCATTTAAAGACTTTTTTCTTTATCATTTTGTGCCTTTTGTACATTAAAGTCAACATGAAATCGGAATATATATATATATATATATAATATATATGCACACACATACATATAGCATATATTAACATTTTAAAACATGTAAAATGTGTAACAATATTCAGTTTTGACTGAAGAGAACAGAACTATGGTGTTTTGAGCCGATTGACTGTAATTGACAGTTTTATTTTTTTAGGAACTTAGGTTAGGTTAGCATTAACTAGTTGAGCAGTTTGAGCTCCAGTAGCTCGTCTGTTTGATCGGACCACACGGGCCAGCCTTCGCTCCCTACGTGCATCAATGAGCCTTGGCCGCCCATGACCCTGTCTCCGGTTCTCCACTGTTCCTTCCTTGGAGCACTTTTGATAGATCCTGACCACTGCAGACCGGGAACACCCCACAAGAGCTGCAGTTTTGGAGATGCTCTGACCCAGTCGTCTAGCAATCACAATTTGGCCCTTGTCAAACTCGCTCAAATCCTTACGCTTGCCCATTTTTCCTGCTTCTAACACATCAACTTTGAGGACAAAATGTTCACTTGCTGCCTAATATATCCCACCCACTAACAGGTGATGAAGAGATAATCAGTGTTATTCACTTCACCGGTCATAATGTTATGCCTGATTGGTGTATATGCACATTGTTTTGTCTTTTACTTTGGAGTTTTTTATAAGTACGGTGTAGACAAACTGGCATTTGAAAAACAAAATAGAAAAAAATCTGATCTTTAAAAAACAAACAAACAGAACATCCAGTGCTGATGGTACGATTTGAAAACCTCAGCCCACCTAAAACATCTCAATCCCTCATTTAACGTTCTGCTTTATCTTTGCGAGCAATCAGGTGGCGTATATTCTTTTAATCCAGGACTTTCACTAACACTGAGGTATTATCTCCGTTAAACACACGTCCGCACACAGATACTCGTTCCAAATGCATCCAAGACCTCCATTATGGAGAAATGCATTATCTGTCATGCTGGAATGTGCGTATTATGGATTTACACAACCTGCATCCGAGGCCAGAGATAGAGGGGGGGTGGAGTTGGTGAGTCGATGAGTAGAAGCATCGTGTTTTGCCTCACGTTTCTTCGGTCTGTAACTTCCACTGGTGTCTCAGTCATCGGTCAAAATCTGGGAAATATGTTCTGCACTATTTACGCTGCTGGTAGATCCAAGATTTAAACTGATCTCATGCTAGAGGATCCATCCAGAAATGTCTGATAGCAATCAGTCATATCCAAGAGGTTCAGACAAGTTCAGAATCACTGGAATGTTGTTGCTTATATTGAGGACGACACAGTCACATGACCAAGGTTCAGAATTCACTATGAATCTTATGAACTTCCGCAATAATATGTGACCTTGGACCACAAAACCAGTCATAAGTGTCAATTTTTTGGAATAAATAAGCTTTCCATTGATGTATGGTTTGTTAGGATAGGACAATATTTGGTTGATACTCCACTCATACGTTCCCTTATAAAATGTGATTGCCATCTTCCCAGTATCTCTTGTTCTTTCTTTATTGCTAGTTCCTTTGCCCAACTTGACAGGCAGCTTACAGCTTTAATGAACATCAGACACAAATGCTGCGTCCCAATTCACCTACTTATACTACGTCCTAAAAGTATGTACTCTTTTTGTGAAGAAAAAGTTCATACTTTTGAGTGTGTAGCAGAAGAGTAGGCAAGCTTTGGGTCATCTTTAACGGACAGCTCTGTCGCTTAGTCACGTGCTTCCTGTCACCGTTTAAACTGCCCTGTCAATCATCTCGTCACAGTTAAAATTCTCCACATTCAATTTAATTTCCTACCGTATCGAAGAGGATTGTAGTTGCACGTTGATCTGCCAGTCGTGGGTCTTTCATGAGACTCTCCTCGTGTTTGCAATTTGAATATAATGGTATGTTTAAAAGTTAATGGCCAAACGTATCATTACAAAAGTTCTCAATGCTGCTGCAGATTAAATATAATGTGGATAACACTGAATAAATATCTTTTCGTCAGGTTAAATACTGAAAATTAACTCAAACCTTTTCATCTAAAGCTCTCTACTTAACCGTCGGACTCGCACGTCCGCCATGTTTGTAGTTTTTAACACTTTTTATCCACGTTTGTAGTTCTAACTCGCAATGGGTTGTGGGCCATATGGATCTGCACTTCGAATTCTGACTGGAAATAGTAGATCATCCGGGTATCTTTGGAATACTCATTTCAACATACAACGATTTGGGACGTACTAATTCTATTTTCAAATATTATTTAGGACGGATAGTATGCGAATTGGAACGCACCGAAAGTAAAGTTTAACCTCTTTAACACTGATTGAGCGATTACAATTCATTTCACTGTTCAGTATATCTTTCAGCATACCTTCTGATGTTCATTTCCTGCTCTAACTAGTAGTAAAGAAGAAGAGATGATCAGTTCATATAGCTTTTTAATGTGGCGTGCGATTTGTGACATGTTTGTTGAATTTTGTAATAAAATTGATAGAATTCGAAATCTGAGACTTTGTAACAAAACACAAAGCTTATTGCGATATATTGGATGGGAGGCAGTCACTCTCAAGATTGATTCTTGGGATTTAAGAATCGATTTCAGTTCATCAAAATGAGAATGGATTAAAATGTTGTCCCGAGGCAGCGAGTACAGAATGACCTCTTGACAGCTGACAGCTCACCGGAAATGCCTGAGCTGGCTTATCAAAAACCAGGAAGTAACTGTGCATATAGCGAATTGAGGCTGAATCCGAAATCGCCCCCTATACCCTCAAATAGGGCATGATTTGAGGGGACAGCCATTTGTAGTTGACTGCGACCAAAATGGTAATGTGTGTGTTAAAATTTCACACGGTCGCATTGGTGCGAGTGCACAATGCTTTAAGACAGATGCACTCAGCGCTTGATGACAACTATTCAGTGTTTTCAACTACATAAGGTTTATTTTACATTTCACACATTTAAATACACAAGTACTAGCAAAACAATACATTTATAGTTTGTAAAATACACAGTGATGTCTATGAAAGCGGCAATAACAATCCATTGACGACGTGATGTATTCATATCAGATACACCTTGTGTAAGTTAGCTAACTCTATTCTTCTCCCACTTTAGCGACTAACTAACATGGCAACGCCCATCACGCATTATAGATCAACTAACATGATCAGTATATTTTTCAACAACAAAACACGTTCACTTACATGTATTTGAGAATCGGAATATCAGTTAGTTGATGACATAGCCAGCAAGTTTGTGAGTATTTTGAATAAAAATGGAAAAACTAAATAAAAGCGGATCTGCTATACAGCGCTATTGTGGCTAAATAATAACACCCATGGCAATAATACTTTTGTTATACATGTTGTGTGATAATATTTTAGTAATGTTTTCTTTTAAATTGATGCTGATTAATATAAAAACAAGGGTGTGACCAAATTGTAAGTTGGTGCGACCAACTGAGAAAGTTAGTCGCACCAGAGCGACCAGTGGGAAGTGGCGTCCGAAACCATAGTGGATGTTATCGAGTGCACTCATTCAATCCCACAATGCATCGCAATAACGATTGTACAACTCAACGGCTGTCCGAAGTTGTTCACTCGTTTTCATTCACCCCTTCAAGTGAACTGTATTAGTGGACTAACGTAGGGAATAGTGATTGGGGCGATTTCAGATTCAGCCTGATTTTCTTCAAAAGCCAAATGCGAGAAGAATTTGTTTTTGGTTTGAATGATAATCTGAGATAAGTGAATGATTAATATACTTTTTCTGTGTTTTAGTTGTCATTAGCCTTTGGTGTCTTCGTACGTTTTGCGACGTCATGTCCAGCCAGTGAGAGTCATCGTGCACGGCTTTGCTGACTAATCCGACTGCTGTTTTTGGCAAAGTCTGGACTAAGAAAAAGTAGGGGGTACTTGTGCATTCACGAGAGCGTGTATGCGTTTGCATCTGCCATTGTGTGTGTTTGCGCGTGTGTGGTCGTGCTTTGGCAGTGCGAGTTTGTTGTTCCCGGAGGCATGCTAGTGAAAGCGGACCCGTAGAAGGAGAGGAGCGCTCATGACGGTACTCGCTGGGAAAACCGCAGGCCAGACGAGCTGATTGGACTGCGCTGTGACACCATGTTTCCCATGTTCTGAACAGCTTTCACTGGAAGCTGGCCAACACAGAGGGGGACCCCTCTCTTCTGCTCTCCGCCTCTTTATTTCTCTCCTTTCTCGCTCTCTTGTGCTCCCTCTATCCCATTCAGACCAATGTTATTGAGACGAGAGGGTTGCTGAAACTGCAAACCGGCCTTTGAAATGGAAAACAAATTTAAGAAAACAAGCATGGATGGATTTCCACTCTGCCTTTCTCATCTACATCTCCCCTACTTCATTTGTGCTGGATGGAAATGGAAGTGTTGAGAGGTTTGATCCTCAAGAACTTGTCCTGTATCACCGGCTGTCTTCATTGAAACACAAATGAAGATAGATCCAGAACTACATTGGACCCCATTAAAATTCAAACTGTTCCACATTTCTAGCTATACAAATACCTTTTGGTTTCATTGTAAAAAAAGCATTATTTCAGCTGTTATGGTCGACCACTAGCCCTCCTCCATCTCGGGTGAGGTTTTTGTGCTAGTCATAGTGGTAATAACCCTCCATAGGTCACAGAGATTATCAGCCATTCACAGATGCGCTCAGATTAATTTAGTGTTGATGGGTTTAATTGTTCTTGCAGCTCTGTCGCTAGGATATAGACATAGCTGGGCAGGTGCACAGCAGGTTCTTGTCTGCGTTTCAACAAAAACAGCAACGTTGAGGTGGTCATTCATCCCCACGAACATAATCGAAAAAGAGCTGGAAGGGTAGGCCCATTTAGAAGCGGCTCTGATAGCGTTCTGTTCGCGATAAATACTTAAAGCATTCGGAGAGCTCAGTCTGCGGGCTGCAGCGCATTTCATGCATTATTGAGGTTATGAGGGCTGAGGTGTTCTTCTGTGTCTCGCAGACAAAGACCAAAAGACACGAGAGGCCGTGTGTATTAACGCTTCCAGAGCATTCAGTGAGTTATAGTATGCACTGATAAACATTTGATGAAGATGGTAATGTGTAAAGTAAAAATGTAGAGTATTAAGGGTGTTGTCACGAATCAAAAAATTTTTTGTAGTCAATATCAATACCAGAATCAAAACCAATATCCATAAAAATTGAGCAAGTTTAATTTTCACATTTTTATTTAATTAGCTAATTGGATTAAAACAACAAAATGTAATCTTCAGATATTGTGCAATTAAACACAAGCAAACATTTAGTAATAAAAAAGGATAAAAACGCTTTGGACACAGCCTAAGGGTGACATGAGCGGTTTTCATGTTCCTGTTTATATGCGCAGTGATGGAAACGCCAAATTTCGTAAAAAAATCCCTTAATTAGCAAAAAAGTTTTTACTCTTGCTTGAGGTGGTTTTTGACTTGTGCGTAAAATAGTTAATGCGAATAATAGGAGATGGAAACACATTTGCCTAATAAAATTTGACGTAGCGAACATTAAACCCACGTAACTAATCGGCTGATGGTGTTTTATTTACTATTGGTTACTAGCAACTTGATGGAAACGCACCTAATTCGCATTTGTTTGTTTTTTTGTTTTTTTTTACTTTAAAAATATTCGCTTCACATTTGGATGGAAACCCAGTGATGGAAAAAAACAACGTGAGAAAAAAAGTATTTTGTTTACTCTCCAAAATTTTTCTTTCCACCTCCAAGAAACTTTGCATTCTCGTGCAATACTTTTGCGTTCCCCCAATAAACTTTGAATTCTCGTACAACACTTTTGCGTTCCCAGAGAAACTTTGCATTCTCGCGCAACACTTTTGCGTTCCCCCAATCAATTGAAAGCAATTGTTCATCCTAGCTTACATTTTATTTTTTTTCACTATGAGCCTTTGAAGGCTCTGTACTACAGAAGCGCTTACTAACAGTCGGAGAAATGACTTGGTGTGCAGTGCACATGCTCCAACCTTTCGTACTGTTATGCTTATGGTGAGAGTGGCTCAAATTCGAATCATTTCCTGTGATCCTTCATCTGTTCTATAAAAATAGTGCTCACCACCAATCTATCCTAGTCATATTTTTCCCCCTCCCAGCTGCTTTCGTGTCTGTTTTCGTGGTCTGTGTAGTTCGGTTCCCCAAGCAGTCTCCCATTATGTCGATATTGCATATTCCTTTGACTGTGTTTTGTATTTAGACATGGCACGTAAGCATATTCTGAGTTCAGGGCAGCTCAGCAGATGTGCAATGGAAGGAAATTCACAATCAAAATAATGTTCTGGATAATATGGCAGCGCGGAGTCGTGGGGATGGTGCTCGAGGGGGGGTTGGCGACTCGCTGAACTAAAGTTAGCAGCTCTTTTTTTTGCTGAGTCAGTGTTTGAGTTTAGCTTTTCCACTTCAGGCTCGGGAACGTTTCTGCTGACGCATTCTTAATCCCTTCCTTTACTATACTTTTGTGAGCAGTTATGTGTCAGTTCTTGCGGTTGCTAATGCTACATCACCACTATTATAGGGAAATAAATGAACTGAACAAGCTTTTTGGGACAAATTCCCCCTTAAATGAACACCTAGCTTTGACTCTGAGATGTTAAAAGCGTTTGAATATGTTTACCTTTCAGCGAATCAAAGGAGGCGTTCTTTGTTGCCTTATCTAATGCTGTTAGAGACCTAGTGTTTGTGTTGATGTATGAAGGTCGGACTTGTGTAGTGTTTCAGATGAGGGTTGATTGACTGAGGCATGCTGAAGGTCAGTCATATTTCTGCACCTTCTCTAAGGTCACAGCCGGAGATGGCAGAGAGCCAGTACACACATATACACACAGTCCAGTGCCAACACAATAGCAGCCAGATTACTGTTTACCTCACACACTGCCTTACATCTTTGCTGGCCTACTGTGTACACACACACACACACACACACACACACACACTACTACTACTACTACTACTACTACAAGTGCTATACTCCATACTGAACGCAAGACTTGAGAATATAGATAGAGAACATATTCTCACATATTTGTAGTTAAAACACTTGCTGTGTATGATTTTCAAGTGTCAAGGGAATAGTTCAGCATGAAAAATGGTTGATTTCTACTTTTGTGGAACACAAAAGTTTACAATACTCTTTCTCTTTTACAGTGTACCTGTAGCTATCAAGCTCCAAATTGGTATCATCCATCAAAGTATAATAAAAGTACCACTAGACGCATAACTAGTTTCATTTGATGTCATCATTAACATCATAATGTTGCAACACACCAGGTTTCACACAATTATGGCAAACATAATTTGTCATGACCCGTTCGCTTTTATTTTTTCTTATTCAGAACAAAGGCGTGTCTTGACTCCTTGATTGGGCGGAGCTTTTATTCTTCCGCTCATGCGTATGTGGGGTAACGCAGTGCTGTTTTATCATATCACACACATCTGAGTGTGTTAAAGTGATGTTATAATGCTACTCTGTGTGTCCGCTCCGTGCTACTATGAGACACTTGTTCACACTGCAGTGAGCGAGATCATATCAGGCATGGTAAAACATGGTACTCGCGGGAAAATAAAGAACACCAGATCTAAACAATAAGACTAACTGTGTTGAGCTGGAGAACAATGATTAGTTTCTGTCCATGAATGATCCAAACAGTTGCTCACCTGTCTAATAAAACACATCATATATTAAAGCGGCTTTGGGGTTTCCATGATTTCTACAAAATAAAACCGGAGGGTAACGCGGGTATGATGTCATTGATAGGCGACGCACGCACACGGGCCGTGTCCTGGGTAAAATTGATGATTTCTCTGGATTTAAACATTCTTTGGAACATTTGGGATAATGTACACAAGTCAACAAAATATATAACACTGTTCTAGTGGTTTTTGGATATTTTATTCGAAAAATCGTACACTTTGTGCCTTTAATATTCTATACTGTTTCATCTAAATACAAAAGCTAAAAATTAAAAATCTTTAATTTTAAATGCTATTTAAATGTGAATTTAGGCATCACAACATTATTGCAACAGTATGAAAATATTTAATATAATATTCAATGATAAATTAATAGGTAATATAATCACAAATCCGAATAATTCATCTCTAATATAGGCTGATAATCGATGTGGTACTGATATAGTGCATCTGCTTCAGTGGAATGGGATTATTTTACACGCAACGACTCATGCACTGCAAAAAATGCTTTTGTTTCCAGTCTAAATATCTAGAAATGCTTAAATCAAGATGCATTTACTAGAGAAGTACAATGATATAAGATATTTTTTTCTTGTTTTCTGGGGAAAAAAAATCTAAATGAAGTGAGTTTTTGCTTAAAAACAATGGGACAATGTTTGGGACAGAAACAAGATTTTTTTTCTTACCCAATTGGCAGATGTTTTAGCTTGTTTTAAGCATAAACTTAAAAACAAGAAAAAGTATCTTATGTCATTTTACTTATCTAGTAAAAGCATCTTGATTTAAGCATTTTTAGATGTTTGGACTGGAAACATGACAAAAATACTAAGTAGGAAAATAATTTTTTGCAGTGTGTACAACTTTTATGATGCTTTTAGGATGCTTTTTCCATTTTTATTAGGGATCATGATATATCGGTATCGGCTGATATATGTTCATTTATAATGTTATCACATAAAATTATAATGACAACATTTATGATTGTGTGTTTGGGACATGACTTTTAATAATGAGAGAATAATAATAATTTGTAATCAGGCTCACAAAAATTATCTAAAAATTTGGATTAGATTTATCAGCCAATATATCGGTTATCGGCTTTCAGATATAAAGAATTACCCAAAATTGTAATATTGGTGCATCCCTAGTCTTTATCCACTTTTACTGTACATCAAACAGCAGCGTGGACATTCTTCAAACTACTTTTGAGTTCCACGGAAGAAAGAAAATCATATGGGTTTGGAACAACATGAGGGTGAGTAGAAGATGGACTGAGCCAATTCAATACAGGCTCTGAATTGAATTGTGGTCTGGTTTTGGTTTTGGTTATGGAGCGTTATCTCTCTCATACAGTGTGCTGAACTTTATTTTACTCTGTTTTAACGCAGTGATGCGTGACGTCTGGAATGACCGGCCCTCACTCGTGGAGCGATGTGGCATGTCTCTTCCCACTTAACTTGCATAAAGTTGTTTACCTGTCTTTCCGGTGTAATGCGAGTGAAAGATAAAAGAACCGCCTAATCAGCAGCCGAGGTGCTGAAGGTCACATGCTAATACGCAGGGAGATTAACCTCAACCGAAAACATGAAGAGGAGATTCGATCAGTTGACATAAAATACCGGTTGAGCTGTTTATAGGTAAAACAGTCCAGGAACAATATAAAGTAATGTTTTAACTGGCTGATATGTTTTTTGATCCACCTGCTATGTCACCATCTTTTGTGTGGTTCACACCACTTTTGAATAAGAAACAATATCGAGTCTACACGTCAAAACTCTCCGAAGCGTGAGAATACTCATTTAAACCGCATACACACTGACATTTGACTGCACATCACATTTCATTTTACATTATTGATACTGCTTGCAATCGTAATGCAACGGACCGGTCTACGGGACATAAACGAAGCCTTTAAATAAAAGGATTATTGAGCTTTATTATACAATAAAATAGCCTGCACAGTGACACAAAATAAAAATGGGCTGGGCGATATGGCTAAAAAAATGAAATCTTTGAAAAATTCACGATTTCAATAATTAAAAAAAATAAGAATTTAACTAGTCAACTTATAAAACGTAACTACAATATGATTCAGGTAACATTCTCTTTATTAACCATCTGGTTAAAGTTCTATTCCAAGTGCACACACACCTGAAGTGATCATTATGGTGTAAATGTAAAAAAAATCACTTATTTGTTAAATATCTATGCAGAAAAATGCATGAAATATGGCAAATATTATACTCAGAAATAATATAAAATAAGAAAAATGCTAAATATTTCTTAGCCAAAAAGTAATAGCAATAAATAACACCAGTAATAGGCTTTTATTAACAGCAACTTTCAACCTGTCACCATCATGCAAACATGAAATATCAAACATACAGTAGAAGTTCTTTACAGGTTTTTCATTCCATTGAGCAATTTTCCTATTGTTTTTCCTATTGTCTTTAGCAGCATCTCACCCATGAAACGCCTTTCTAAAAACACGGCGCTCAAGTTAGAAGAAAGTTCAACTGACGTCTAATATCTTTGCTTTTTTTCCCATTCCACTGCCTCAAAGTTTCATTTCAACGCAATATCGCATTCTGTGTGAACAGCCGCTTAAGACGTGATGTGTTCTCCGCTCAGAGAGAGCCATCATGTGGTCGGATCGTCAAATTTTTTTTATTCAAAACTGTGATTTCTTGAAATAATACATTTCTAATTAATCTGAAAAATCGGCCAGCCCTACCCACTTAGTGCTTATTACAAATAAATTGCTAAATGCAAAAAATGAATAAATGTAAATGAACAAAAATGTGCATTGCATTTACAATCAGGTGAAAACTTGTCAACTATGATGTTTTTTTCCCCGTTCATGTCAACTTTATCATAAACATACTGAAATGAAAAGTACTGAAAGGATGTTAATTGGTACACTCTCAGAAAAAAAAGATACAAAGGCTGTCACTGGGACGGTACCTTTTAAAACGGTTCTAATATGTACACTTTTGGTACCAATATGTACCTTTGAGGGACTAATATTCATTCTTTAGGTACAAAAACTAACCCCTACCTTTTGGAAACGCCCCCCCCCAGCTTGAGTGTATAAACCGAGCGCTCCCTTTATAACCACTAAAAAGCCGTCAGTTATTACACTCTAAAAAATGCTGATTTAAAAACAACCCAAGTTGGGTTGAAAATGGACAAACCTAGCAATTGGGTTGTTTTAACCCAGTAAATAGGTTGTTTTAACCCAGCGGTTGGGTTAAATGTTTGCTTAAAACAACCCAATCACTGGGTTTGTCCATTTTCAACCCCACTTGGGTTGTTTTTAACCCAGCATTTTTTAGTGTACATTGCAATCTCACAAAGTTTCGTTATAATCAATGAAGCTGTCTACATGAATGAATCTCTTCTTTACATCGTGCCTACACTTTGTTTGTTATAATGAGAGGATTTGCGAACGTGCATTTTAAGCCGGGTACACACTGTGCGATTTTATAATAGTCCTTTACGATTGTTTCTTGTCAGACTGTACGAACATGATCCTCGCTGTAAGCCATGTCACACTGTAAGATCTAAGTTGTCATTAATGTCAGACTGTACGATAGTTGAGGCGCGCTAAAACGCACGCATGCACGCAAGAAAACTCAATGAATGACGTGTTCGGTGACAGTGAGCTGCATTACATGCGGGATTGAAATTGTGGCTACAAGGAAATCTCTAGCGCTCATTTTGATCATGGTTTGTCTTCAGAAACGAAGATAATTTGACAGTTGTCGTAGGAGAAGTCACACTGCAGGACTGTGCACCAAATCTTCTGACACTGCCAGAATTTCGTCTGAGGTCAAATTTGATCGCAGCGGTCATTAATCGGCTGCCGGTGAACATGTCAAACTAATGATCGAAGACTTCAGATTTTAGCCTAGGATCAGAGGAATCTTTTAGGATTTGCAAAATTTGTCTCAGACGGCCAAATCGTGGCCAAAATCTCACAGTGTGTACCCGGCTTTAGACACCGTTGTCGAAGTTGCACACGTTTGCATAACAGTTTAATTGATTCAAAGTCAAATCTTGCTTTTGATTTGGAGCTGCGCATTTGCAGTGTAGACAGCTTCTTTAATTCAGAGTCGTGTCTGTGCAGTGTAGACAGCTTGTTGATTTATAATTGAAGTGTTCTAATTTTGCAGTGACTTGTTCTTATTGTGTACACTAGTGAATGAGAACAATGCAGCTTGCCTTCTCTGAATCAGTCAGACTGCACTGTAATATCTAGTTCAGGTCACTGTCTGCGCCCCCAGCCCTCAACAATTAACCGCTTGTTGTCTTGTGAAGAACAAACACCCCCTTCTTTCTTCTCTTTGCCCCGTTATGCTAATTTCCAGTTATGATTCTGAGCATCTAATTAATTCAGTTTACAGCAGAAATTCCAGGATAAACAAACCTTGTATTAAAATGCAAATATGCAGAAGAGTACGTGGTAGTTAGATGCCAGAAAAATAATGCAGTGCTTGTGCTCTCTTTTTGCACAGCATCTCGCCGCTGAACGAAACTAGCCATGTGTGTTTACACTGAGGGCACATATGTTTCCTACGGTGCTTTACTCACTGCGCATCTCTTCATATATTATATTAACCCCTTAAACGCTGGCGGGATGCTTGGCGCTCTTTTTTTTTTTTATCGGCTTTTTTTCGTATCATATATTTTAGTAATTATCATAAATTAGGTATCATTCGTAAGCTTACGAACTCAATTCATCCTGTGAAAACCGTTTTGAAATCCGACGTTGCGTTACCATGGAAACGGTACTCTAAATTCTTCTAGCGGGCTCCTCCCCTAGTGGGCGGTTTCATATTACAAAATTTATTTGAACTACTTTATAATCAAAATATTTTCTAATCTTGACAAAACACATATCGTCGGAAAGGTCTGAGTCTCAAGGTTCCATATTTGGTGACTGTTTTGTGATGGAAGTGATATTTGGACAGAAATTTACAGGAAAATGCATCAAAACAATCAATGGAATGTGGATGACACCCGGTGGCTATTTTTGGTACAGCGCCTAAATAAAATCTCATGGGAATTTTTGTGATATCAACTTCAAATTTGGAACACAACTTGGTTAGACATATGGCTTTGATTTTATAGTAATTTTATAGTACATTGTAAAATATATTTTATCTAAAATAAAACAATTTGTACAGTATATTTTTAAATTTACAGTAAATTTAAACTTCCATAACTTTTTCATACTTTCATATTTTAAATTGGTTTTACTTTAGCACTTTAATTTCACTAATAATCTGTCTTCTTTAAAACAAGACCAAACATAGCTCTATATTCCAAAGCATTCTTGAATTACAGCCATTTAAGTTTGGAGAGTGCATTTTCACGTCTGTTCTCAAAAAGGGGGGTGGCAGTTAAGGGGTTAATCGCATTGGTTATATAGAATAATATATATAGAAAAGTATTTTTTTGTGCAGTCAGTAATTGTTTTTTTCTTTACTCAAGGCAGTCACATTAACTCGGCTGCTATCCAGAAAAACAAGATGATCTCTGCGTCTTTTGTCATCCAGTCTCAGGCCGGTCACACTCTTTGAGAAACTGTTCACGTCCCTCCCAACCAGAGATCCACTCCCCAGACATCGCCTCCACTCCCAACCGGAGATATAATTGCCTTAATTAGTTTCTCTAAAACCTGTATAACATTTGAGGAATGCTGTTATCAGTGGCGGAGGACGCAGAGATGTATGCATTTGCTTGGGGAAACCTAAAAGTTTCTGGAGGTATAGTTTCTCCATAACACAACCTTACTGTACATACACGCTCAGATTGCGAGGCTGAAAGCCTCTGAAGTAAATTGCTGATCTTGTTGCATAATAAATCAAAGGCGGAACGATGCTGGTTTAAAGAAAGAAAGAATGAAAGAAGTAAGAAAGAAAGAGAGAATAAGCTCTGGGCTTGTTCTTGTTCCTCAGCTTTAATGAACTGCGCTGTAAGCCCTCGAGAGCTCTGTTGATAGCAAACATGGCGTGTGAGATGGTGAACCAGTCCTGGATTCATTACAGCCTGATATCGCAAGCTCTGTGGACCGACCGGCCCGCTCTGACGAGAGATAACGCTGATCTGTGAGAGTGGCGTGTTAAAAATACACTATCCTAATGAGAATATTGTGTCAGTCGTAAAATCCCAATCCTGTGACTCTGAGAAGAGTAGAGATGTTCCCATGTTAACAAGCTCACTCGAATTGTTCAAATATACACTAAAAGTTTTTGATCGGTAAGATTTGTAATGTTTTTAGAAGAAGTCTCACCAAGGCTGCATTTATTTGATTAAAAATACAAAAAAAAAACAGTAATATTGTAAAATATTAATAAAATGTAACTTTTCTATTTGAATGCATTTTAAAATGTAATTTATTTCTGTGATGCAAAGCTGAATTTTCAGCATCACATGATCCTTCAGAAATCATTCTAAGAAATATTTATGAATATTATCAATAGTTGTGTGAAACATTTTTTTCAGGATTCTTTGATGAATATAAAGTTCAAAAGAACAGTATTTATCTGAAATAGAAGCTTTTGCAACATTGCACTACCGTTCAAAAGTTTTGGGTCAGTAAGAATTTATGCATTTATTTATTTTGGGAAAGAACTTTAATAAATGTATTCGGCAAGGATGCATTAAATTGATCAAAAGTGACAGTAAACACATTTATAATGTTGCAAAAGCTTTATATTTCAGATAAATGCTGTTCTTTTGAACTTTCTCTTCATCAAATAATCCTGAAAAAAAGGTTTTCAACATTAATAATCATAAATGTAGCAGCAAATTATTCTGAAGGATCATGTGATGCTGAAAATTCAGCTTTGCATCACAGAAATAAATTACATTTTAAAATATATTCAAATAAAAAACAGTTATTTTAAATTGTAAAAATATTTCACAATATTACTGTATTTTGGATCAAATAAATGCAGCCTTGGTGAGCAGAAGAGACTCTTTTAAAAACATAAAAAAATATTACCGTCCAAAACCTTTTGACCGGTAGTGTAGGTGGATTTATCAGAGAGATTTAAACTAAGAAACTTCATTTGTGATGTCCAGCCTACAAAACACGTTGGAATTAGTAATGCATGTACAGTCTGTTAAACCGCCTCAAAAAGCTCCTGCCCTCCCCAGCTGGTATGAAAGGGAGTGTTCTTCTGTCAACAACTGGGACATTGTTGCACTGAGACGACCCAAATGTACTGCATCATAATCAGCAAGCCCCCATAATGCTTTGAGTGTCTCTTAATTGGATGGAAATGAAGTCTGGTCTGTAGTTTGTCCATATCTAATGAGACTCAACCCTGTGGTCCCTTGTTATGCACAGATTCTGTGTACGCGAGCGCGTCGTGCGTACGGTTGCGCGTGTTCCCAGAGGTCGCACCAGTGGGTTCTCACATTATAAAGCTGTGTGAACGCGGTGGTCTTGATTGGGTACCGCACGCCACAGTGTGAAGTTTCTGTGCTGTCGCAACCTCCCGCAACGATATTACTCACACGCCTTCGTCTGATTGTTGCTGTGTGATGCTGGATCTTGACGGCATGCCAAATCCTTGATTTGCAATTAAGCCATCTAAGCTAACGGAGACAGGAAGATTTAGTGTATCATAGACTATTGACACAGATGCATTGTTCGTGCAGTGCGATTAGGTCATTGTTGAACTTTGTCAGACTGTGTGTGTGCAATTCAAGATTTGGAACAAGGAAGGAACTGAACAGATCAGACCATGTCGTAATGCTTGTGGTTTGGTAAATGTTCGAATCAATTTATTAAATGCACTAAAATACCTGATAGCATGTTGTAAATGCAATTGTTCACTATAAAGGTAAATACAGAGACATTACTATCATAAATTAACATGATTTGTAACTTTTAGTCATTAGTCATCACACTATTTCTTAGTCTAAAGGCCCTGCCACACCAAGCGACGGCCAGCTATTGAGCATGTTGAATTGGCGTCATTGGTGCCATAGGTGAGAGCGAGAGCTCTGATTGGCTGTTCAGATTAGGGTATGAGTCAGTGCATGAGAATAAAACCCAAAGTGATAAGAGCGATCAAAGTCGTCAAGATGGGGCCCTATGAAATCTTCCTATTAAATTTTCCCAATTTCCATTTTCTGGATTCCATTTTTTTCTCCCATTCCCTATGAAATGTTTTTTCTGTTTTTCTATTTTAATGGTTTAATTAAATTTTGATAATAAAAAGTCTAGTTAAATTCATTAAAACAACAATTTGAATAATTTAAAGAAATAAAATAATAATTTCTATGAAATCTATTTTCAGGTAATCAAAAGAAGACATAAAACATGAATTTAATTTATGTGTTAATCATATGAAATTTGTCAAACAAACAAAGTGCTGCAAATTTTTAAAATAATAATAATTTTAATAATAATAATAATAATAATAATAATTTATTATTATTATTATTATTATTAGTGTTAGTATTATTATAACATTGATATGTATCTAAATTCTACTGTACAACTGATATATTTCTGTCACAATTTCTTCAAGTTAAACCAAACTTTTATTTCGACGGGTTGCCGTGAAGATCTTCGAGTTTCTGTGTTTGATATGACGGTAGTGTTTGTCTCAAATGAATCGTAAAATTCTGATGAAGTGTCTTGTGCATTCATGTCCTCATATAGTGAGGCGGCAGAGGCTGAAAACAGTCGTGTGTGTGTGTGTGTGTGTGTGTGTGTGAGGGGAAATGAAACCATTCATTCACAGAGAAACGCAGAACACGCAGGATTCATATTTAAATAGTTTTTTTGTGGTTTAATATTCACAGACACTAGTCCATATTGCGATGTGATTTAAGTGTGCTAACCTGCTTCAAAGAACTGACAAATTCTGTGAAATTCCACTCTATACAGTAAATTCCATTTTTATGACTGGATTCCGTGATTCCATCCACGTTTTCTGCATCGTGAAAATCACAGGGCTGTATAAAAATACCACAGATGGTGTTCATCATCTTACCTGAGCATTTCAATGCACAAATATTTTCATAACAACATGAGTCGCCTGGAATGAAGATCAGAAAGTGATCAGAATAATTGATTCTAGCTTATATTTTCATAATTGGAAATTGCTTACCATTTAAAATGATTAGCAAGCGCTGCTTTGTTTCTGGTTTGTATATCTGTAGTCCTAGTTTCGGTTTCCCCTTTTGATTGATGAATATAGACTATTGATGCCTTCTAATATAGACCATTTTTTCCTTACACGCAGGCGCAGAACACAAGTGCTTGTTGACAGTCGTCTGTAATCAAAGCGCAGCTTTTTGACCGAGACTACGATGATGACAACACAGTCGGCTTGGTGCGTCACGGCCTTAAGAAACATTTATACATTTATTTTACACTATTATTTCTGAACGTCCAGGTTATGTTTAAGTCAATATTTGTCTTAATATTTCCTATTTCTTTCTGCAAAGATATTTATTTGTTATACATTTTTTATACACACTCTCTGGTGGTGATAGAATAGAATTTTGATTTGAAGTTAACTAAAGTTAAAAACTTATCATGAATTGTTTAAACCTAAAATGTTGATTTTGTAACTTAGCTTAGTTACTCCGCTAACACTGAAGTGATGTGTGATGAAAGGTTTCTTTATTGTACTAATGCATTTCCTAGGAAGTTTGTGTGTGACGTATCATCCCCTAGGAGCAATTACATCATCGGCACTTCAGGTGTGAGGGCACGTTGACCTATTTATGTGAAAACAATATTAATATGCTTCTTCAATTTGTGGGTAAAGTCACACATCAATGGCACCATGCCCTTGGCTTTACTCAAACTAACTCTAGAGCATCGGTATAAGGGTCAAATGCATTATTCAGTCTGTAGAGGTCACAAACTCCAACACAATGTCGTGGGATCTCTTTTCGGGACGTGACAAGGTTAGGTTCAAACTTCTGCTCCCAGATCTTTGGTTTAGGTGTTTAACAGACCCAGAGTCAGAGCTCAAAGCGGCGGGTCAGCGCTGAGATTAGCTGCTCACACAAAGCAGGTTTGTTATAAATGGTAGCAGCAATAGCAAAGACTTTGATAAAGGGCTTAACGGCTATGCCGGCGTAAAAATAGATTAGCTCTATCTGTGCTAATGGCAGCCGTTGGTGCCGCTCAAAACACACACGTACACACGCACTTGTCTTTTATTGTTTTTTTTATTTAAGTATAAAGTCATACCCTTCAGAAATCAGGTCACCTTTTTTTAGACCAAATGATTAAAGGACAAGCTATAAAAAACCTCAAACTGTACAATCTTTTGGATAACACTGGACATTTCTTTTTTTTCTTTTATTTTGGGGCTTTTTTAGTGAAGAGGTGACTCTCGGTCCACAACTTTTGCGTTGACGTCGACATAAAAAAAAGCTTGAAAGTGCTGACATTGGCTCCAGCATACATTTGCAACTTACTTCCATACTGTATTTTCAAATAGGGCTGCGTGATATTGGGAAAAACTGATATTTTGTTTTTCCTGTGATGTATTTTGCAATATAAAAACATAAAGGAATTTTCAACGGATGATTTGAGCAATATTTGGAAAGAATGAATCATTCTACAATGATTGGGGGGATTTTCTTCATAGAAATTAAAAAATAATAAAGCTGAAAATCATGTTTTAATCAGAAGACATTTGAGTGTAAACCATTCTTATTATAGGGCTGAACAATTTAGATAAAACTTGGCCCTATGAAATGCGTTTTATTTTTGCCTAAATTCAGTTTTTTCCTTTTTTTTGTTTAGTTTTTTGACTGCATTTGAATGGTTAAATAAAATGTTAGTCATCAAAAAGCATGTCTAATTAATTGAAATCGTGAAACTTTTAACAATTTATTAAAAGTTTAACAAAAATGACATGTTTAGGGCCCTATGAACTACGTTTTATTTTTGACGGGTTGCCGTGAAGATCTTTTGAGTTTCTGTGTGTCTATGATATGATGACGATAGTTTTTCTCAAATGAAATGGTAAAATGCTGATGAAGTGACTCTGGAGATGAAGTTCATGCGTTCATGTCCTCATATAGTGAGACGGCAGAGGCTGAAAACACTGCGAGCGTCACGTGTGCTCCAGTGTGTGTGTGTGTGTGTGTGTGTGGGAAATCAAACCATTCACACAGAGACACACAGAAAGTGCAGGATTAATATTTAAATAGTATGTTTCCGGTTTAATATTCACAGACACTAGTATATATATCGGCATTTGATTTAAGTGCATTGAACTGCTTTTGATTTATTTGTCGAAAATGTTACAAATTCCGTGTTTTTATGACTGGATTCCGTCCACGTTTTCCGCATCGCGACGATCATAGGGCCCTAGTAAATGAAGTGCGCCGCTTCACTCTGAAACCCACAGAGCGTATAATTACTCAATTAAATCACAGTAATTATGATTTGACTATTGCTCTAAACCATATTGCAATATCGATTTTATAGATATCATGCATCAGGATGTTAAATTATACAATTTTTTTTGATTTCATCTATTGGGAATGGATTGAATGATGAAAAGTGGTTGTTGCATATTAAGAATGAAGCCAGGTTGGAAGGGCAGGGTTAAAAAATAAGGGCTTGGTGATGTCATCCAAACTGAAAAGCTGTTTTAGAGGCAGCGACAGATATTTTTCATTGAATATGGAATAATGTGCACGAACAAATCACATCCAATATAAACAGGAATGTGTGATGTTTTTCATTCGTGTTCACTTAACCCGTTTGTTCAGAATGATATCCGTTTTTAGTTACAGTACAGCTCCCAGGACAGAAGTGTGCCGTCCTCTCACCTGTGTTCGGATCTTGCTTTGTTTTTATCTGTTCCTGACCGCCTCTGAGCTGTTGACCCTCTTGAGTGCTCAGGTGCTCTGTGGCACTGAGAGACAGAGGAGGAAATCTAATGGCCTGTGTGAAAGATGGGTTATGAGAGAATGAAGGAAGGAAAAACAGCAGCTCTACGGAGAGAGAGAGAGAGAGAGAGAGAGAGGCTGACGTTTCCCTGCTGCATATGCAGCTGATAGTATCTGGCAGGGCCTGGCTCTCTGGGGAGCCCTGTAATCTGTTCCATCAGCGTTTACTACCGAACAAATTAACTAAGACAAGCACCGCCGCCTGAGCCAGCAGAATTCTTCCATTAGGAAAATTATAAAGCTATTATGGGGAACAATTTGGTCCTTTATATAAACGACTCTCATTGGAGGGCTACAGGGCTTCCTTGAACGACACCAGGGGGGCTGGATGGAAAACCCCAGGGGGCATTACCTCTATTGATACCAATAGAAAAAGAAAAATTGCACTCTTTAATATCTCAAACGTTTCTCCTCGACAGCGGTGAGATTAAATACAGCGTTTTTATTAAGAAAAGACCCCAGGAAAGATCAGACCGTCTCAAAGATCTTAATAGAAATTGAGACGTTTCTCTGATTGTTTCAAAACCAAATCATTTTATAGCCCTGTACTGTTTCTGTATGCCAGCAGAATTTATTAGAAATATTGATATTTCACTGAAGTACCTTCCTAAGCTTTGAAAGTTTGCTGTATTATGATTCATATTTTCTGTAATTTTGGTTGCACAACCTTAAAAAGGGTTCAAGACAACAACATCTTAAATATAGCACATTTTTAATTTTAGGATAAACATCTGAGACAAAGTTGATACTATACCTTGTTAAGGTTTGAAAGTGCAACTTTTGCTCTATTATGATTCATAATTGCTTAAATTTTGGTTGTACGACCTTAAAAATTGTATAAGACAAGAATATATATCATGATTACATTTACAAATCAGTTCTGAAGTTCAGAATTTGAATCCAATTCACTTAATCGTTGTCAAAATTATGAATCAAATAAACAGATTCTTTTGATTGAATCACTTGATCTGATTCACAGTTCAGAACGATTTATTCACAAATGCTTTCCTAAGCTGGAAGCCTAATATTGTACTGCATTATGATTCATATTTCCTGTAATTTTGGTTGCACCATCTTAAATATAGCACTTTAACATTTAATACTTTCCAGAGGAATTTTAAGAGGATACAGTTGATACTTCACTGAAGAACCTTGTTAAACTTTCAAAGTGCAACTTTTGCTCTATTGTGATTCATATTTGCTTACATTTTGGTTGCGCGACCTTAAAAATGGTGTAAGATAAGAATATATATCATGATTACATTTGCAAATCAGTTCTGAAGTTTTTGAATCCAACTTAGTCATTTAAAAATGGTCAAAATTATGAATCAAATAAACAGATTCTTTTCATTGAACCACTTGATCTGATTCACAGTTCAGAACGATTTATTCACAAATGCTTTAAGTTGGAAGCCTAATATTGTACTGCATTGTAACATCTGAACCTTGTTAATCTTTCAAAGTGCAACTTTTGCTGTATTATGATTCATATTTCCTGTAATTTTGGCTGCACAAATCGCATTATGGTGTAAGACATGAATATATATCATGATTATGTAGAGGTAATGTATATAGGCTACCCTTAATAGTGCTCACACACACGTCAAGTCAGTGCACTGTTAGGGTAAATGCATTATGTCACGATTTATTTCCGTCACAGTCTCGCTGCTTGTTTTAATAACAAGTCGTTTAGAAAGAGCAGAACCATAGCATGACGTTTTTATCTAAAACATGTCCCATTGACCCAGAAACCAATGATCCACACCCGTCTCTAGGGATGGTATTTTAAAACCAGATTTGTCCCTGGAGATCAGCCCTCGTGCGTTTACCTTGCCAGACTAGCCGAACGACGCTCCTTCAGAGTGCATCGCGGAGCCATGTGTCTTCCTCTGTGGAAGGAGGAGGTGATAATAACAGAGGAGAGTAAAACTGGGGCGAGACTGTGGTGACTCAGCCCCCCAGTTGTTGTGTTGGAGGTTTGGGGAGTCTGGCGCACAGAGTTCCAGCCTAATTAAGTTGATTTGTTCCCAGCATCTGGCTCCCAGATGTCAGACGATATTCTTTAGCTCAGCTCCCTGCTGTTGGGAGGAGAGGAGTGGGACGGCAGGGACCGCAGACTGCTGACTTTTCAGGCCTGCTGCGTGCTGTAGGTGACGGACGGATGCGGTGGCCAATCGCGGCTTGTCTGTCGCAACTTTTAGGCACTCTGATTGGTCCGTTGGAATGATTGGTTTATAGCGGAGTTATGCCTGCAGGTGCATACCAAGCAGTTTTGCACACCTAATAAAACACGTGTTTTCTGCTAAATAGACGTGAAGGACCATTCGTAGTGTTTTTACAGCTTTCGGTTATGGCGGATGCGACTGGTCTGAGGTCGATGACTGTGCTTGTGGACAAAAAATTGGGATTGCCAACCTTGGTGCCAAGTAGTAATTTTAAACCGGTTGATCCAATTCACAATTAGGGATATGACGATAACCGCATTATCGTCATCGCATTTAGTTTTTTTTTGCTGGTGAAAGAGTGCATATGGTGTGTGATTATGAACTATAAACACAATAATCATTGTTTATCATAATTTACTGTCTTCGACGATATGTATTGTTGATGTAAACAAGTTGTTTTATCCAAGGCTCAGCTTACTGTATTTATAAGGTATAATTCACCCAAAAATGTAAATTCTGTCATCATGTACTCGCCCTCATGTCATTTAGTTTAACTTCCAAACACAAATGAAGATTTTTTTATGAAACCTGAGAGATTTCTGTCCTTCCATTTAAAGTCCATTCCTCTTCAAACTTAAAAGATCCAAAAAAATGTCATAAAAGCATTGTAAAAATAACTAATCCAAGTCTTCTGAAGAGACACAATGGCTTTATATGATGAACAGATTTATGTAGTAAACATGGAGGTTCAAATGCTCGCGCAATGGGTCTCATTCATGAAACTTTCGCAAATATACGAGCAAATTCGAGTAATTTGAGCGTAAAATGGAAAACCCTCCTCCAGATTCACAGACTCTTCGTATACCACGGATTCAGTAGTTAAATGTGTGTGTATTAATGAATTCCAAACATTCGTAAATAGGGCGCGCATGCACGCTCATTCATAATTAGCATAATCCCCGCCCATGAGTTACAACTGCAAATGACGTGTCCAGGAACGCTGTGGAATCTTCTGGACTTTTTTCTCATGTTTGGCTCCAGTATTTTGCATAAATGCTAAAGAGACTAATTAGCCATATGCCTAGCAAAAAATATTCAATTATCGTGTGTCCTAAAAACTAAAAAATGCCTGGTGCTCTTCTGAAAACGGCCAGCTGGTGGCGCTTGATGGCGTTTTTCCAGCTGAAATACTTTGGTTGCTATGATACAGAAATGGCAGTAATGTTACTAGTATCTCATTTTGAAGAATATTACTGAGTATAAAAATGCAGTAAAAAGCATTAACGTCTCCATTGTTGTTCAGTCGGTGTACAAGTGGGATGATTGGTCGGTGTAGTATTTGTCCCGCCCCTCCTCCACTGTGATTGGACGGCTGGATAAAAAGTGACAGTGACGAGCGCTGCATATTACCCAAAGTTGAACAGTAAAAAAAAAAAAAGACAGTGCAAGTGAACTCGTGAAGTATTATTATGGTACATTTACACGTGGTAGGGAGCAGGTGTAAATTTCTTTCGTACCATCTAACATTTTAAAAATACGAAAATTTTCGTGAATTCGAAAATTTACGTCAGAGCGGCTTTACGAACGATTTACACACACATTCGTTCTGCTCGTGTTTAATGAATGAGGCCGGTTGCGCGAAAACAACACAAGTGCGTAAATGCAGAACTTACATTTTTGGATGAGCATTTACAGTTTCTTGTGATTAGTACTGTGACTGATTGCATTGATCATCTGAAGCGCAAACATCATTTAAATCACCAGATCACATTTAGTTTTAGTAGTATGATTATTGAAAGCGCTTTAGATGGTTTATTCTCATGTGTATAGTGCATTAATAGCGGGAGAGTCTGTGCGTGGCCTTGTCTGTGTAGATCCAATGCCTGTTGTAGCGGTTAACCGCCAAACCACGTGATTTTTTTTTTTTTGCTTCTTCACCACGGTAAGAAAAAATCCCATATCGTCACAGCCCTATTCACAATTTGGGATGAATGATTCATTTACAAATCCGTTCTTAATTTGACACTTTCGCTGTGTCCGAAATCACGTACTGTCTGAGTAGGTACTACATTTGAATTTAAATTTGCTTCGACCGTTAAAATAGTATTGTTGTAGTACTCGAGACCGGTCTTAAGACCATTTTTTTGAAGGTCTTGGTCTTGTCTCGGTCTCAGACTTCGAGGACTCTGGATTTTGTTTCAAGACTGGTCAAGACCACAACCGCTGGGATATTACTGAATTGTCTGTGCATTTATTCATTAACATCATTAATGTTAAACTCGCTGCTTCAGATGCAATCAATAACATATTTCTAATTTAATTTATTTATTGTGCCGGTTCAGAAATTAATGAGGGATTGTGTCACCAAAATTAATACAAATGCTCACAAAATTCAAGAGATCTAGATTTCATACAACCGTGCAGACGCTGTCATATCATAAACACACAGAAACTCAAAGGTCTTCAAAATAAAATTTCAGTTAACATTTAATTTCAAGTAATGAATATTTTTAATGGTTTTAGTTAACTATTATAACCCTGATACTTTATTAAATAATATGTGTCCAATACTGTTCTTAGTCTTTCCTCCTGACTCTGAATTAAATGGGAATGAAATTAAATAGTTTATTGTGTATAACAATATAAACGTGTATATATAATGCGTGACTTGTATATATTTTAATTATATATATTAATTATAAACAAGCCAGAAATACACCGGGACTCTTATTTTGAAATGTCTGCGCCGGCTGCTCATTCGAGTTCAGATGAGGGAGATAAAATATGCACTGTTACAACCGTATAAAACATATTACTATATAAACATCCCAAAGTAAACATTGTCCTTATTCCTCAGCATTAGTTCATAAACATAACCTGTCATAAATGTGTGTTATTGATTGATTGAGCCGCTCTGAAGCGCTGGCGCGTGAGCCTGCAGAAGCACAACAGCGCCGTGTTTTCCCGCCGTTATATCCGCACGTTCTTCACATCTGTTACACAGGACATCAGTTCTGACGGGATCTCTTCCCTAATCGTCCCTCCATAACATTTTCCTCTCGTTGACGAAAATGACAGTAGATTTTCGTCATCGTTTTTGTCATTCATTCACGTGTTTTTTTAATTTAGTTATCGTCTCACCAGTGAAAAAAGGTTGACAAATTACGACGAAAACTATTCGTCAACGAAATTACCACTGCTTGAAAATCCTGGAATTTCATTTTACAGTATCTGTACGAACCCTGCTTACAGTTTCTTTACAGTTATTAAGGTAAACGTCCCTAAAGTACCGAAAAAAGCACAGAATTTCAGGTACCAGTGCCGGTTAAAATGTGAACGGTACCCAGCCCTAGAAAACTGATTGCCAATTCTGTAAATTTGAGGTTGATATTTAGGCACGGCTCACTGATGTCATGTCATTTCTTTACTGAAGCCGTTACTCTGGAGCCTCACGTCAATCGCTTCCCTTATCTGTCCTCAGAAAGAACTGGATGCCACCGCCACTGCCCTGGCCAACAGACAGGATGAGAGCGAGCAGTCCAGGAAAAAACTCATCGACCAAAGCCGCGAGTTCAAGAAGAATACACCAGAGGTGAGCGCAAGCCCGAGATGATTCTCCAAATGATACGAGGCTCAAAGGTGGTGAATTTGAGTGCCTAATTCTCAAACGTCTGGACTGGCACATCCTGGTCTCCTGGACACATCAGTTGATAATCTTCTGCTTGCATTCTACCTCCATTTTTACAGCTTGAACCTTGTGGAGTTGCATTCTTGTTATTGCAATTGTTCCACTTGAGTTCTAGAGCATGGCCGCGCCGTTAGATTACTTCTCGGATTTTGCACTTGTCTGAATCTCGGCCTGGCCTCGTAAGAGAGGTCAGTGGCAGAGAAACCAGAGGATATTATGGTTTATCCATTTAGGGAATACTCGGTGTGCATGAATAGCGGCGGACGGTCATGTCCAGACCATAGGCTTTGTCTGTGAGGTCATGTTCCAGAGGAAAAACCGCCGATGCATGTTAGCAAGACAGTAAGGATCAGTGATTCTTTATTTACTGAAAACCCTTTCTGATCTGATAGAGTTCTAAAGCAGACGCGCCCTGACAGAACATCTCGACTATTGGATGCTCATCAGATGTTTGCTCTGTTTAGAAACTGATGGATTTGATGCTTCTATCTTATAGTATTTACACACTCAAAATGTCACGCATCGTTAGCGTTCTGTCTGGTAAATGCATTCATGGCGTTCTTTTTTTGACTCTTTTATTCTGAAATGTATTTGCAAATCAAATACAGCTAGGATGTTTAAACAAAACCAAAGGAATCTGTCCTTTTTTATTGCAGAAAAATCTGAAAATAGTATGAAATAGTACATTTTTTATTCAATTCATTAATTGATTTAATTAAATTGTGTTATTAATATTAATCTTATTAATTCTACTACTACTAATAATGATACAAAATGTAATTAGAGCCCTATGAAATATGTTTTAATTTTTCCCAAATTCCGTTTTATTTTTTTCCAAATTATTTTTCTGGATTCCATTTTCTTTCCCCTCATTTACATTTTTTTGGACTCCATTTTAATTGTTAAATTAAATTTTGGTAATCAAAAATCATGTCTAATTAACTGAAATCATTAAACTTAATAATTAATTTATTAAATGTTTAAAGGTTTAAAAAAATTACGTTTTTAGGGCCCTATGAAATATGTTTTTTCTAAAATTCCATTTTATTTTTATCAAATGAAGTTTTCTGGATTCCTTTTTAATGGTTTAATTAAATTTTAATAATCAATGATTTAACAATCAATTCTATGAAATGTGTGTTTTTTTCTTTCAGAAATTCTATTGTGCATTTAATTTTTTTCTGGTAATCAAATGAAGGCGGGGTGGGGGGGTTAATGAATTGCAAATGTTTTGACCATTTGTTGAGTTTTCTGAGGTATTGCACTGAAGACCGAACTTGTGTATCTCATGGGTCAGAACAGCGCCGGTCAGGATGCAGTAACTGTGTCCTTCAGTCGTAATGAATGTGAAGAAAGAGACATCAGACAGCTGTCAGAAGACATCTAGAGTTCAGAATAACCTTGGGCTTTACTTTTAGTCTTTGATTAATAATATCCTTATCAGCCTAAGAGTGCTTTTGTAAAGATTTCAGACAGGTGCCTCAGATCTTCCAAATGGCAAATCCGTATAATTCCTGACTGTCTTTGGGTTTGGGAAGTCTCTGCCAGCCCATCTGTGGTGTGGAGAACTCAAGGGCACGGCGGCGCTCCGGCCCGCACTATCTTTGATCACGGTTGCCGTCGCCTCCTGCCCTCCTCCCTCCCGCTCCCTCTTTCCTGCCTCTCGTTTTTGCGAATTCCTCGCGAGTTACCACTCCCAGAGAGTGCCGATGAATAAATGGAAACCTGTTTTGTCTCCGGAGCCTCAATAAATCAGTCCCCCTTTTCCATTTAAAATGTCCAGGGCTGCAATTTATGTCTGAGCTTAATAACCCGTTACTAAATTAATCGTGCTGGGGGTTTTGGCTGGGAGGCCACGCGTTCGGATATTCTGTGAACCCTGTAAAAGAAAAAAGAAAAAAGTCCGTCTGAGTGGTTTTCTGCCCGGTACCCAAGGTGCAAGACATCAAGGGCCTCAGTTAGAGAGGTGGAAACTCTATCTCTGATGAGGGAAGTTGGAAAGTTACCTTAATGGCTGGAATTAATGTGCCATGGCACCCTTACTGTACCGTTCCTCTGACACAAGGCAAGCCCAAGTCTAACCCTAATGGACTTTGCCGTATCAGCCGTTTTTAGCTTCATTTGGATATTTGTGCTTAATTTACTCGTAAACTTGCATCACCAGTTAGGGGAACAGATCACCCAAAAATGAACATTCTCTCATGTTACTGTCGTGGCAGACGCTCTTCTGTGGAACACAAAAGGTGAATTTTTGCTGAATATCTTAATATATTAAGTTCTGGTTTTAAGCTCATAAAAGAAGTCCAAAACAACTCTTTAGCTTTTTCTCAAATATTGCAGTATTGATGCTTGACGTTTTATGCATTCTTCATATTTGGTTCTTCAGTTCAGAAATGTATTTGTTAATCAAATTCAGATAGGATGCATGACAAAAGCAAAGTAATATGAGATATTAATATAACATTTTGTAAGTTTAATAGATTTTCATTGATTTCATTATATTTTAATAATATTAATCATACCATATGTAATTTATATGTAATTTTACAATATTTCAAACAAATGTCATTTTAAAATCTGCCATACAACATGGCAGATTTTATATATATATGTGTGTGTATATGTGTATGTGTGTGTGTGTGTATGTATGTATATGTGTGTATATATATATATATATATATATATATATATATATATATATATATATATATATATATATATATATATATATAAAATAAAATAAAATAAAATAAAATAAATAATAATATATGAATAATAATCTTTTTAATAAATCCACTGTACAATTTTTTTGTCCATGAATTGGACTGATTTAGTTTAAAATCTGCATGAACCGGAAGTTGGGACCTGCTTTATTTCCAGAGTGAAACGGAAAACTGAATGAGAAAAAATAGTGGGTGTGGCTTGTTTTTAGATGGAAGGCCATTCCAGAGGGAAGTACATTTTCGGATTTTGATTAAAGATTACAAAGGCAAAAAAATATATATATATTGTGGATTAACTTGCACGGATTAATTGTTTACCACAAGACTAGTAATGAGCCAATCGAGTAAATGGAGTCAATTTTGATTTCATCCTGACTTTAAGTTCCACTCACCGACTCCAGCATTAACAGCCCACTTTATGGGAATATTATTAGTGTATGTTTTTTTTGTTGTTTTTTTTTGGTTTGTTAGTCACACAACACACTTTGAGTGACCATGTGTTATTTAAAATATCTTCTTCTGTGCTCCACTGAAAAAAAAAAAATCATACCAGTTTGGAATGACATGAGGAAATAATGACACAATTTTCACGTTTGGATGAACTGCCTCTTTAAACTTTTCGGAACGTGTGTGTATATATTTAGACGGATAAATTGCCCTTTTTGTTTCTCTGTCTCCATATCCGTTTCCATTTTCGGTCTACTAATGCTCCACTGCTGTTGTGTAATTGTTATTGACTAGTTATTTATGTCGCTCCTTCATGGTTCTGCTTCGCCTCAGGATGCAGGTTGAAAAGTTTATTGTCCGCGATGTGATGTCAATGTGACAGATAGGGATTTGTTAGGATGACCCGTTATTTTCCAACCGATTACGTAACGTCTGTGTTTTGCTCGGCGTGCACCTGTGAAATAAATAATCCTAAGCAGCCGTTAAATTTGCCACAGATCACTTCATTTTGTCTTTTTTCCCCCGAATGCATAAATATTAAACCCAAACAACCGCAGCATTTGGTCCTATTTTCGTTTAGCTTTCGCATGCTCATTTAGACAGAGTCTTAAATAGGATGTGATGGAGTCTGAAAGAGACCAGTGTGTCGGCGCTGAAATCATATTCAGAGCTGCCTGCAATGCATGATGGAAATATTTTCATAAGGTCATGTGCATTCCCTCCCCTCTAGCTCACATATTTTGAGTTTATGCATTAGACATCATTGATTAAAAATCACATTTTTTGCATTTTTACTGAGAGTGTTGCACCACATGCAAACACCATAACATGAAGAGCGCATTTAAACTTTATTCACTGTTTGATGGTGAATAAACCACTATACACTCTTTAAAGTGAACATATAAGGTGTTCTAAACCTTTTTTCCTTCTGTAATGTGTTGTTTTTTTTGTTAAACAATATGCAAATGCAAAAATGTAGGGTGGGACTTGATATTATACTGTATTTAAAGATTTCATTAGGGATTTAAAAGCGGTCTGTCTCTATATGGCAGGTGGTTGGAAAATATTTTTTTACTACTTGTGTGCAATGATGAAACATTCATAAGATCAGAAATGTGTATTAATAATTGAAATATGATCATTTTGATTGCATATACTGACTTAATTTGCTTGTGTGCCATTTAAAATTAAAATGAGAATGTTTTTTAAATTTAATTTTGAATCTAAAATGATGCAGAATTGTAATTTAAGGAAGTTGAATTAAAATGGAATTAAATTCAAAGAAACTCGTATAACTGCTATAAGTGTACTTTATAATGATACTTTTTGTTTTGAATGTATTTAATTAAAAAAAAAATAGTATGAATAACACACACAAATCCTAAGATATTTAACATGAAACCCATCCATTTAAAAAATATATATATTTCATTATTTAATAAATTAACTTTCTTTTTTTTAAAAATATTTTTTCATTATTATTTTTACATTTTTAGTAAAGGCTGCATTGAACTTTAGAAAGCCACTAATGCAAAAAAAAAATTATACATATCAGGGAATAAATAGGCATAATTAGTCTAAATTAATTATGTAATTGTCAAATTAAAATTAAAATATTAATTTTAAATTGAATTGCAATTTAACTTCCTGCAGGTTGTCTCCAGTTCAGTTCAACTCATGAATTTAAAGAGCTAATTCTTGAACTCTGCCATTGATCTATTTAGAAGATTTATTATTATTATCATATTGTCTACATGCGCATTGATATTTCTTCTGCTGCCACTACAAAGAACATTGAGTCAGTCGGCAGTTTTTTTCAGTTATGATTGTTGTGTGTGCGTCAGCCATTTTGATTTTTGCTCCTTCACTGGCTTTGATGTTGCCTTAAAGGGGACGGCTGGTTGGCCTCTGGACGTTGTGATGTTAGTGTCCAGAGATTTCATTGGCTGCCAGGGCTGGTCAGAGAGAGCTGTGAACTGAATGGGCCTGACAAAATGAATACAGTAATTAGGGCTGATCCACTGGCACGCCGCCCACGCTGGCAGACTGGCGTCTTACACTGTTAATTATAGCCGTCCCATTCGTAACACGACGTTAGGGTATTTACCAAGGACTGAATTTGTTACAGTGTGTTTGTGTGTGTGTTTGTGTGTGTAGAGGTAGAGAGAGCGAGAGAGCGAGCATTGTGTGACTAGCACACTGAAAAATGCCTTTGATGTTGACACTGTAATGGAGGGACGGGGGGCTGGGAGGCCGAATCCAGCGAGGTCTGGGGTCGACATATCCGGTTTGTAGACCCGAGCCTTTCGCTACATTCATACGTGACCGATTAAGTGTTTTCACTACCAGTAGGAAAGAAAAATCACCAATCATGCTTCTTTATATATGTCAGTTGTTTCTTCTAAACTGCACTGAGAATGTGTGAATGTGCCTAATTGTTTCTAAGAAAAGACCCCAGTAACCTCACATTTCTCCGTTATAGTTTCAGAAGATCAAAGTATATCAACTGTGGAATAGCCGTGACATGAAAGTCTGCAATCAAAAGTCAGATCTCATTTGTTTCTTTTCTCATATAACACAAGTTGACACTTATTTAGAGTTGATAACCATACTTGTCTTTTGAGCTATGAAAAAGTAATCGGTGAGCAATAGTTTTCCTGTGGGACGTTTGCACACATGTTTAGTCTATTTCGGATCAACAGATCATGTTTAATCACGCTCTTTCTCAATATTTGTGTGTATATTAAACTTGGTTGCCATTTTCAAACGGGAATACTGGAATTGCAACATAATACATCAATGTGTGAATAATCTGACTAAACACTATTTGTATTTTACATTACCTTGTATTTAAAAAGTTTGGGGCGAGTAAGATTTCTAAAAAAGTAAATGATTACTTTTATTCAGCAAGGATGCATTAAATTATTCAAAAGTGACAGTAAAGACATTTATAATGTTACAAAAGATTATATTTCAAAGAAATGCTGTTCTTTTGAACTTTCTCTTCATTAAAGAATGAAATGTATCAACGTTTCCAGCTGTTTTCAACATTGATGATAATCCGAAATGTTTCTTGAGAATGTTAGAATGATTTCTGAAGGATCATGTGATGCTGAAGACTGGAGTAATGATGATAAATTCAGCTTTGATCACAGGGATACATTACACTTTACTATACACTGATCAGGCATAACATTATGACCAGTGAAGTGAATAACACTGATTATCTCTTCATCACGGCTCCTGTTAGTGGGTGGGATATATTAGGCAGCAAGTGAACATTTTGTCATCAAAGTTGATGTGTTAGAAGCAGGAAAAATGGGCAAGCGTAAGGATTTGAGCGAGTTTGACAAGGGCCAAATTGTGATGGCTAGACGACTGGGTCAGGGCATCTCCAAAACTGCAGCTCTTGTGGGGTGTTCCCGGTCTGCAGTGGTCAGGATCTATCAAAAGTGCTTCAAGGAAGGAACAGTGGAGAACCGGAGACAGGGTCATGGGCGGCCAAGGCTCATTGATGCACGTGGGGAGCGAAGGCTGGCCCGTGTGGTCCGATCAAACAGACGAGCTACTGGAGCTCAAATTGCTCAAGAAGTTAATGCTGGTTCTGATAGAAAGGTGTCAGAATACACAGTGCATCTCAGTTTGTTGCGTATGGGGCTGCATAGCCGCTGACCAGTCAGGGTGCCCATGCTGACCCCTGTCCACCGCCGAAAGCACCAACAGTGGCACGTGAGCATCAGAACTGGACCACGGAGCAATGGAAGAAGGTGGCCTGGTCTGATGATTCACGTTTTCTTTTACATCACGTGGATGGCCGGGTGCGTGGCTTACCTGGGGAACACATGGCACCAGGATGCATTATGGGAAGAAGACAAGCCGGTGGAGGCAGTGTGATGCTTTGGGCAATGTTTTGCTGGGAAACCTTGGGTCCTGCCATCCATGTGGATGTTACTTTGACACGTACCACCATTGTTGCAGACCATGTACACCCTTTCATGGAAACGGTATTCCCTGGTGGCTGTGGCTCTTTCAGCAGGATAATGCTCTTTGACAAAGCAAAAATGGCTCAGGAATGGTTTGAGGAGCACAACAACGAGTTTGATGTGTTGACTTGGCCTCCAAATTCCCCAGATCGCAATCCAATCGAGCATCTGTGGGATGTGCTGAACAAACAAGTCAGATCCATGGAGGCCCCACCTCGCAACTTACAGGACTTAAAGGATCGGCTGCTAACATCTTGGTGCCAGATACCACAGCACACCTTCAGGGGTCTAGTGGAGCCCATGCCTCGACGGGTCAGGGCTGTTTTGGCAGCAAAAGGGGGACCAACACAATATTACTTATAATGTTATGCCTGATTGTTGTATATTCACATAGAAAACAGATGTTTTACATTGTAATAATATTTCACAATTTTTACTGTATTTTTGATTAAATAAATACAGCCTTGGTAAACATAAAAGACTTCTTTCAAAGACTTTCAAACAAAATCTGACTAATCCCAAACTTTTGAACGCTAGTATATATATAGTGCCATACTGGATCATTTTTTGAATGTTTGTGACAGTATTTGAATGAGGTAACATCCTGCATTTTCCGAAAAAATTGCTCAAAGTTCTTCTGTGTCCTGTCAGAAGTGATTTGCTTTTACATGGTATCCTTGAAGAGGGGCTGACCTACTAAAGGCTTGTGTGGGAGAGACGGGTCAGGGATATCTGTCTCTCTGCATAGCCTTCAGGTTCATGCTGGGGTTTAGCATTAGTGCCTCAGAGTCAAAGGAAGAACAGACGAGTAAAATAGCAAAATAAACAATTCATTTCTTTCCTCACCCTTCCCCCTCCGTGTGTTTTTCTGTGAGCGTTGAGAGCAGTTGTTTAATGTACTGGTTCATTGTATTTGTGCCTGTAGGATTTGATCCATCTGCTCAGCCAAAGTGGGAATGAGACTGGAGTGGAACTGATGGGGCTTGACTGCGTGCCACTTCCTGTCTCTCTCAGCTGACTTGATTGGCTGTTCCTCAGAGCTTCCTGTCTGATAGTCACCGCTGGACTTTGCTGAGTGTTATGCATGTGTGTTATGAATCACGCTGCCCCACATTTAAAACTTTAATCACTTAACTTAGATCACTGTTGGTTTTGCTTGATTGGTCGTTTTTTAAATTAATGCTGATTCCTTCATAATTTTATAATATTTAGTGTTCATGTGCGGTCTAGTTTATCATCCCCATCCGATATGAAATATTCAAAAATGAGCCACGTCACAAGAAGTCATGTGTTATTTTCCCCTTTAGGATGCATCACTGAGCATGTGCGAGTCCCCTAACCTGACACTGAGCACTTTGAGCCTGTAGGAAGATGCACGACTAGAGCGCAATATAATTTTTCCACCTTGTTTAGAATCCCTTTGTGCTGAGATATTGCTCTGGGTCATTAGAGCCGACAGGAATGGGACAAGGAATGGGAATAGGAGCCGGAATGGGAACCCTCCCTCTGGAGTTCTGGGGGTTCGTCTGTCCCTGAGCTGCCTGGAGAAGAGTAATCTGTCTTCTCGAGGCGGCCTAGCCGACAACAGATTGGTCACGTTAGCCGAGCCTTTTGCAACCCCCAGCGATCTTTTCAAAACCCTGCAATCTACAGTCCTGCAGTCAGAAATCAAGCCTTAAAGGGATAGCTCACCCAAAAAATAAAACCTCTGTGATCATTTACACACCCTTGTGTCATTCCAAACCTGTGGAACACAAAATAATTTTGAAGAGCTGTTCTTGCCCATATAATGGAAGTCAACGGGGTTCAAAACAACATTGACTTTCATGTGGACAAACATTTTTTTTTTACTGGCAAGTTGCACATTTGAATTAAATCTGATAGTAGAAAAACTAAAATAAATATAAAATGTATTCTTACTTTGCATTTACTAGTGCATTTTTATTATCAATTTCAATCCCCTAATTGCCCCCAAGATTGGGAGGATCTCGGATCAGAGCCCGGATATATCAACAGTCAAAATTCCCCTGTCCATTTTATTACGCTAATTAAGCAATTAAATGCAAATAGTCTCAAATTAGTTTGACACGCACTGTGCCTAAAGCCCTTTTCATCTCCATCCAGTCATTTTTTGACATTTGATTAGAAAATACTAGATTACAATCGTCATTTACCTTTTTTTTATCATTGTATAGCTCTTGGATGACTGTAAATCAGTACAGTAAATACAGTGCTTGTTTAGCCTGTTTATGAAAGAACCTTTATATATTGTTCACATGAGTGTTCTTTGTGCTTAAATACAAAGAAAACATCTACTATTGTTCGCAGAGCGAAAAAGAATACGTATATTCTTAGAAAGTGCATTATTGTGCCAACACTTATCCTCTTTGTTTGGGCTTTTTACGCAACCGTATTCTGCCTAAACAACATATTATTGTGTCAGTGAACGTGTGTGTGTGTTTGTTTGTGTGTTTTAGCGTCTGCAAGCACCCGATAACCCACACACATCTTCATCTCCTTGGGTGGGCAGTGTACCGGCCTTGGGAGTGTGATCAGATTTCATGCTGTGCTCCATCATTCCCGAGCAAACGGCTGCACTGTCAGACGCACGCTGAAACATGCACACTCAAACGCATATGCTCGACACACTCGTAAAGATGCTGTCCGTGTGTAACAGAGCACAGACAGGCATGCACACATGCACAGTCGCCATTAACCCCTAGATCCACTTACTGCTTTTCAACACTAGGCTTGCCTGTCCTGTGCTTTTCAGCGCCGCTGAACCTCCGGAAGCCCGTCCTCTGAAGGGCCCCAGTCTCAATCACCTGCTCCCCAGTGTTGGATGTCCTAACAGAGGCCTACTTTTACTGATTAATGTACCTCAGAGGTCTTTGTCTGACTTGGGTTACCGATTCTTGAAGTAAACGCGCACACACACCTGCACAGCGTCCTTTCAGCAGTGCTTAATAGGGCTGGGCATTGACACAAATGTCATGATTCAATTAGATTTTGATTCACAAACTTGCAATTTGATTAAATTCTTATTACAATTCAATTCAATATCCAAAAAAATATCTCTACTAATGCTGTCAACTAGAGGTCTGCGCAGGATGGATTTTTTTTTTAAAATCACGCTCCCATCCGAAAACTTTTATGTTTTATTCCATTCAAAAGCACGTAGGAAGAGGTCGAACTATATTTTTTAATCATTGGGCCTGCGACACACACACACACACACACACACGCACAAAAAAGGCATTGAAATGTGCGTAATTTTTCACACACATATCAGGATTTTAAAAAAATTTAATTAGGCGTAAATATGTGCGGACACTCTAGACCAAGGGTCTAATTTCATGAAAGCATTATCCAGAAGTTGCAACATTTTTTTATATGAATTTAAATAGAAATATTAGTAGTGGATGTGCTGCTTTTGAACACTTTTCCTGTGGCATGCTGTGTTTTACTCTTTTTCATAAGCTGAATACGGAAGGTGGTCTGGTGGAAGCTAGATATTTTACTTTATAGCGTGTTAAATATGGATATTTTTCTTACACAAACCCATTGATTCGCTTCAAAAGGCATTTATTAACCCCTGGAGCCGTGTGGAGTACTTTTATAATGGATGGATGCACTTTTTTGGGCTTCAAATTTTTGGCTCCCATTCGCTGCCATTATAAAGCTTGGATTAGCCACGATATTTTTTTAACATAACTCAGATTGTGTTCGTCTGAAAGAAGAAAGTCAAATACACCTAGGATGACTTGAGGGTAGGGAAATCCTGGGGCTCTATTTTATCGATCTGAGCGCATGGTCTGAAGCTCACGGCGCAGGTGCACTGAGGGCGTGTCCGAATCCACTTGCTAGTTTAATGACGGAAAAAATGGTTGGTGTGCCCGGCACATGGTCCAAAAGGGTTGTCCCTCGTCTCTTAATGAGTCATGGGTGTGTTTTGGGTGTAACGTGCAATAAACCAATCAGAGTCTTATCTCCCTTTCCCTTTAAAAGCCAGTTGTGCTCGCACCATGACGGATTCACTATTTACATGTGAGTGGAAAGACTGACGCTTCTCCAGAGAGGAATCCTTTTATTTTTAATATTTGCCGTGTGTGTGTGCTGCCGCGCGTCCCTGTGTGTGTAATAATCAGAGTGTGTGTTTGTGTTTGTGTTTGTTTGTGTTTGTGTGTTTGTGTGTGTGTGTGTGTGTGTGTGTGTGAGTGTGACATGCGCGCGCGTCCCTGTGTGTGTAATAATCAGAGTGTATGCGTGTTGTGCTCCGCCTATAGGCTGATATTACTAACACACCCTTTAAATAACACATAAATACTGCGCTATTAACTTTAGAGCAGGTGTGTGTTGGTCAATGGCGCAGTGGTTTTCAGTTCCTCACAATAGCAACGCTCCAGCAATGCTCCTGAACTCCTGGTGTTTATTCCAGACGCCCATGGGTGAACAGATGCGCCAGTGCATTTGACATTTAAACAACGTGGAGCTGGACGTGAACATGAGAACTGCGTCGGGCTGAAACTAGCAAAAAACACTTGCGTTGCTCCTGGCGTCGGGTGTATGTTGGGGCCCATGGAGTAATTTTCATGTTTGGTGAACTAACCCTTAAAGAATCGATATTGGTTCATCAAAATGGGAATAGATTAAAATCAAGAAACCGATATTTTTAACCCAGCCCTAGTCTTTTGGTGTGACATAAGAGATCTGGCATATTATCCTGTCCTAGGCTCATTAAACCATACCCCGGTTTAGTAGTTTGATTTACACAGGATATTTTAAGCCAGGCCCAATCATTCCTGTCATCTCTTTATTTGGATGTGGCTGCCATATTTTCACCAGTGTTGAGTGACAATGCCCAAAGTACGCGGCTGCCCCTTTCCTTCACCCACCCTGCCCTGTGCCCGGGTCCCGTCCCGTCACTCCATCTGCCACCTGCGGTTGGAGGTGCCAAGGCTACAGACCATTAGCACAGAGCAGGTCTGTATTTATAGCGCTTAACAGGCATGACTCAACAGCATCAGTGTTTGCTTTTAGCTGTAATGGAATCTGCGCTTTGCCGAACACAGAAAACCCATTATTGTGTATGATAATATTGTTTCTGTCGATGGGCGAACCGGGACTGGAATTTCCACTGGACCGCTTGCACCTGCAGAAACCTTGTTTATAGTGAGAGAGAAATGGGCAGGCGAAGGTGTAAGTTAGTGTGTGTGTGTGTGTGTGTGTGTGTGTGTGTGTTTTTCAGTGTGGAGCATCGACTGATGTCATGCCGGCCATGTGACTCTGCTCTCAGAGATGAGGTAATGGCTGTTGACGTTTACAGCTCCCCCTAATGAAAGACTGTGTAAAGTGTGATGGTTGTAACGGGATGTAAAACCAGCTAGTAAACCTCTAATGTCATGCAGGACTACATGACATAGACTCTCAGGTTTTAGGCTTTTCAGATGCTTTCCAGATGATTGTGTTTTCTTCTGAATTGCAGTTGTGTTGATGTAATTTTTTTAATGGCAGAATGCGGAATGATACATAGACAATACATGTTTTGTGTGCGGTTTACCACTTCAGAGGACTTTTGCATTAGACTGTTTTCATATATATATATATATATATATTATTTATTGATATATATTATTTATTGATATATGTATATAAACTCTCAGACAGGTTGTGGCCTAAAGCGTTCAGTGGTGATATGGATTGATGTTATTGGCAGACGTGGTGCTCTACAAATTCAATCAAGAGAGCCAATCATAAGCATCAGAATAGCTTTGCTTTACTAAACCTTAAACTAAACCTTTAATTGGCAGGAGACGTCGTGCACATCAAAAACAGACAAAGCAACACATTAATATTATTCAACATATCCTAGCTTTATACAGAAAATATTCAGATTCAACCCTCTTTGTAATCATTAACATTTTCATAAGTAACTAATTTAATAAAAAAAAAATTCTTTCAGTTACATTAATTTTTGTAATTAAATTACGTAATGACGTTTCATGTAACTAGTGACTCCCCAACACTGGTAATATAATATGTACTGTAATATAATATATAATAATACATACATACATTTTATATATGTGTATATATAAATATTTAAAGATTTATGTAAAAAAAAAAACAAACAAACAAACAAACAAAAAAAAAAAAATATATATATATATATATATATATATATATATATAATTAATATAAAAATTAATATAAATATCCAGGATTTCAGGGGAAAAATAAAATATAAAAAATACATAAATATATATATAAAATACATATTATATATTTTTATACATACCATATATATGAAGAAATATTATAAATAGAATATTTATTTATGGATATAAATGTGTATATATAAATATTTTTAAATACGATTTTGAACGTTATATAATATATATTATATACTACATTCTATGATTCAATATTTACTGAATATTATTTACACACACACATACACACATATATATACACACACACACACACACACACACACACACACACACACAATTTATTTATTTTTTGTTTATGGTTATGTTTGTGTGTGTGTAATGATGTGTCTGCGCGTGTGTGCCTGCACCGGGCCTCCCCCTTGCCAGTGTCCTCTGTTTCCCATTCCAGCCCTGATGAGTCAGAGTCTGTGAATGCAGCCGAGCGTACAGCAGCACAGTGACGTTAATGTGTTTACGCTCTGTGTGCTCCCTCTGCTACAGTGGGGCGCGCTGACCTCCACATACAGACACAGACACACAGCCTCTCCTCCTCAAAACACACAGTTTCTCCTTTACAAGCACAGTCTGTTCTTTACATGCTAACACAGTCGCTTTTACACGCCAGTGCAGTTTCTCATTTACAGGCTGACACAGGCAAACAGATACAGTCTGTGTATATTACAAGCTCTTTTCAAATATAGCACTTTTTTACCTTTTCAAACTATCATAGGCTGTCCTCTTCCCCTTTTAAAGCTTACTCAGTCTACTTTATTTTAAAACCGTCTCTCGTCTCAACAGTTTCTCATTTATTTATATTTTGTCTTGGATGAAAATTGCAATTTAACCGTTTGCTGTGCTTGTTTTTATAGGGCTGCACAATTTGGACAAAAAGAATGATACATGGTAATAAATGATAACAATAATAATAATTAATTATTATTATTACTAAATAAAAATGCTCAAAATAAAAAAAATACAATTGTCATATTTCACTGTATGATAATAATAATAATAATTTTATTTTACAGTAAAACTATACAATTATAATACTATAATGTGTATAAATGAACATGGTGCCGCGCTTCACTCTGAAACACACAATTCATATGTTTATATAAATAGATTACAGCCTTTGCAATTTGATAATCGTACTAAGCCATAAAGGGTTGGGAATCATACAAAATTTTCCGGTTCTGGCTCCATTAAAATTATTAAACAAAAATCAACAGGCTAAAGAACACTTACACACTATGGTTTAAAAATACCAGAGCAAAAACAACTAGCCTAATATAACTAACTAATATAAATGTCAAGCATCATTAAAGACAAGGAAACACTCAGTAATTAAAAAAGAACAAATAAACAAATTAGCAATTACACAAATAAATACAACTGAACAAAGATACGATTGAAATAAACATTTTCAGGTATTCAGGTGCAGAAACTGTAATCAAATGTAAAATAACACCGCACTTTATTAATAAAACATAGGCTATGCATTGGAAATATAGTTACAAAAGTTATTCTGTGAATTTTCTCGTTGTCTTCTGTTTGATTAACGTTGTCATAGAGACGCATCAGGAAAATCTGCCACTGTCACTTTAAGAGCTGCACGGATCCAATACATTGATACACACGCGTTTACATCTTTTCTTTTCAACTGTCTTAAGACATAACCGACTGTGTTTACCAGAATATTCTGACAGATTTGTGTGTGTATGTGTCCGTTTATGTGCTGTGCAAAAAGACGAGGAAGAGAACTCATTATCACACACTATTCATTATGAGAAGCCGTTCTGTGCGCCCGTGTGTGTGTGTGTGTGTGCAGCACAGAAAACGACGCACGAGTCTTCTTTGCACTCGAATGTTTAAAATCACATTAAAATCACCTGTTCCGTGTGCACGTTTTGGATGTGTGCAGAGTCTTTTGAGCTTGAATGCTTTTAAAATCACATTATAATGCACACACAGGAACCGAAATGCACGTTTCTTATCGAATCACCGGTTCTGGGAAATTTGGAACCGGTTCTAAAATGGAAGCGGTTCTCAATACCCATCCCTAAAGCCATATCACGATTTTGATTAATCGCGCAGCCCTACTCTAGTTTACAAGCAAATACAGTCTCTTTCCTTTTCAAACACAGTCTGTCATTATCAAACAGACGAACACAGTCTCTCTCCTCTCCACACAGACACGTTTCCTCCTTTTATACACAGACACTATCCCACAGTCGCTCCCGCTCCTCCCGTCCACAGATCACATTGTCTTTCTTTGCGCGCACAGAGCCCGTTTTCTCTCCCGGTCTGAATGTGTGTGGAGAGCAGACTTCAGCGGTGGAGGGGTGGAGGGGGGCTTTGCACAGTTGTGGTCCCTCCTGTGAACAGCCATGGCTGTCAGTGAAACATTAAACTGATTTGTGGGCTGTGTGATTCTCCTGAGGGAGATGGGCTGGCAGTCTTCCTGCAATTCTGTCCCTCAATCTCAATACTGATCTTGAATCAGTACGGCCTGAAAACCTATCCACTAAATTGATGTTTTATATTAAACAGCGAGTGTAGTTCACGCTCGGCGTCCAGACACTGTGAAACAGATGTCTTCTCAGCTGTAACAAATTGTTGTGTGTGTATATATTTATAGTCTTGGCTTACGATGGACCTCGTTCTGGTATTTTTTCCCGAGCGATGCTGGCGTGTGACGTGAATGTGCATTAAGCGTGCGCCGTGTGTTTCTTCTGCTGCTCTGCATTTTATTTAATTGTTTTACAGTGCACGCCACCTCCGCTTTTCGTTACCCAATATGGTTAACTCGAACAGATTCTTGCCCATTCGTCCTCTGTTTATGTCCGTTTCTCTTTTATATGTCCTCTGAAACGTCTTTGTGTTTTCCGAGAGACACTTGCATCAGCCTCCTCCCACCACATGTTTTATTTGAGGTAATTTTCAGAGCCTGAGACCCCCTCCACCCTCTGACAGAATTACAAGGCAGAAATAATCGTGCAACATAAAACACTATTTAAAGTTTTCACAAGGTTCAGGCGAGCGGAGGGGGGCTGTTTCCATGGAATATGCTTTTAAGAGGAATGCTGACAATTATGCACCCTGAGTGGAAAAAAGCCTGAGACGCGTATATCTGGTAGGCACTTTTTTTTTTTTTTTTGACAACTCATTCCCACATGTTTGGTCTGCAGACCCACCAACTTAGTGTCCGAAATCACTCCTTGTGCCCTTTGTAGTGCACTTTTTGAGATGTTGGTCATTTGGTAGTGTTATCCGAAAAGTAAACGGCATAATCTATTATATAGTTCAGTCTTTTATACCCATAATGCATTTTGTTATAGTGCAGCAATGGTACTTTATTGCTTATTTTGTAATGGTACTTTTTTTAATCCATAATTAATAATGTTTTTAATAAGTTTTACATTAAATTACTATATATATATATATATATATATATATATATATATATATATAAATATTAGGGCTGTCAATCTATTAATTGCGATTAATTGCATCCAAAACAAAAGTTTGTGTTTACATAACACGTGTGTGTGTGTACTGTGTATAATTATTATGCATGTATATATTTAAGAAAAATGTATTATATTTATATATAAAATATTAATATTTATATATAATATAAATGATATAAATATATATACAGTATGTACATGTAATTTATTCTTAAATATATACATGCATGTGTGTGTATTCAAATATACATAATAATTATACACAGTACACACACATATATTATGTAAACACAAACTTTTATCTTTTATTTTGGATGTGATTTTATTTTTATTTATTTATTTTATTATATATTTATTTTTATTTATTTATTATATATATATATATATAAATTACTAAAAATACAATATTTAATATTATAAACATAAACAAAATATATTATTATATAATTATTGAAAGTGAGTACATTACACCAACGAACACACACACACACACACGTTGTTATAATGTACTCACTTTCAATAATTATATAATATATTTTGTTTATAATATTAAAATTTGTATTTTTAGTAATTTTAATTTGTTTTTATATTACAATTTACAAATATATATATTTTATTTGCTTGCTCTCAATAGTATTTTTACTGTCACTGTATACATAGAAAATCATAATTTGTTAGAATATTTATTTATCACCTGTAAGTAATGCATTCATCAAAGTAAAGTGAATAAATATGATTTATGCCTTCATTAATGCTTTAGGGGCAAATCAACACTCATTATTTGTCAATCACTATGTAGGGAATAGTGAATAAGTGAGCAGTTTCAAATGCAGCGCAAATGAATGTACAGTCACATGTTCCTCTTTAAGCTGTGTCCACTATTGCAAACTGGCCTTTGACTCAAGCGAGGTGATGAACCAAAGATGAAAAAACACAAACAAACGGCAGCATGTGGACGAGGGGGCAGGCGAGATGTCCACTCATTCGCTGTGAGATGGTTTCATCACCAGAGAGAGGCTGCCCTGCATTCCTCTGAGGCAGAAGGCCATGTCTTTCTCCCTTTTTTCACCATCCCCCCTTTTCCTCTTTCATTTCCCTTCTTTCATCCCTTTCTCCCTCTGATCTGCATGGCCGCATCTCAGGTTTTTCTCCTGAAGCGATCTCTATAAATAGACCTTCAATAGCTGCTGCCTAACAAACCTGCTCATCAGAACTAATTGCTAAAGAAAAGTTATTTTCTTCCCAGCTTTCTTTGCATTAACTCCTTCCTCCCTACAATGGCCTGTGCTACTGTGTGTCGAATAAAGCAGGCTTTCTGGGACCCTTCGGGAAAATATTCTCTGATGTTTGAGATGAAAAGGGTACTTTTTTAATTCATAATATATTATATTATATTATAAAATGATTATTGCATTTTACCATCATTTATAAAAATCTTTAACATTTGTGTTTATAAAATTATTGTATATTAATTTATAAATATTATTGGAATTTTGTATAAATGTTCTATATTACACTAAACTAAAACTATTAAAAAATAAATAAAAAATATCTAAATAGAAATAAAATCTAAATTTTAGATGAAAAGCTTAAACTTAAATAAGAAATGTTTCCAAAAGTTTGAAAATTACTAAAACAAAAATATTTAAAGTAATAAAACATAACAGCACATATAATGCAAATGAAAACTGGAAATATAAAAATAAAAGCTTATTAAAAATGTTAATAAATGCTATAATAGTATATAAATACTAATAAAATGACACTATTATATTATAATATTATATGAATTATATTATATTATTATTTATAAAAATATGAACGTTTGTTTTTATAAAATTATTTTAGATTTATAATATATTATAAATATTATTAGAATTTTGTATAAATGTTCTATATTATACTAAACTAAAACTATTAAAAATAGTTAAACACAGTTGAAATAAAATTTAAATATAAGATGAAAAACATTAAACTTAAATAAGAAATGTTTCCTCTCCAGCTAACTGAAAGAAGTTTAAAGTAATAAAACATAACAGCACATACAATTAAAATTATTATATTATATTATATTATATTATATTATATTATATTATATTATATTATATTATATTATATATTATATTATATTATATTATAATTATATTATATTATATTATAATTATATTATATTATATTCAAGCCTATTTCAGCATTTGGAGATTAAGTATTTGTGATGTTTGTGGTGTGTATTATTAAAAAAAAAGGGGGGGGGGGGGGTTGATTGATAGCCACCATCAAGAGAGTGTGTGTCTGAGAGGCCGGCCAGTCCTAGATCACAGCGTCTTTGTTTGGGGGTCTGTCTGACAGTTCCGTGACCTCATTACCAGACCAGCGTCTGGGGGCATTCATCTCGTGGGGGCCAACGGGGCCCCACAGCCCCTATCCACTCTTGATTTTCTCTCTTTTTCTCATTTTATCCTACTGTAGCAACTCTTATTTGTATGGTTATGCTGCGCACAGTTCCCTCTCATGTTTATGTGTGGTTAAGAGAGCGTGTAAGTTTTAAGGTGGAGCTGGAATTGGTCTGAATGCAGTGGGGGTCTGCTCTACGTCTGCTTTAATTGACTGTGACCTTAAGGGTGTGGGAGCACGGAATAGGGGACAGCGACACGCCCACGTTCAGACATGCGTGCACAGCTGCGCACACAGACGCACACACATACACACAGACACACAAAAGCTTGGGTGCAATAAGCACTGATGTACTAAATTTGTATTGTTAATGTAAGAATAACTATTACCATTGCTCATATTTAAAGGTTTGTTCAAATCCCTAACCCTAAATATTAAACTTCATAACATGGTGATCAGACTTAAGGTGTGGTCATTTACCTTTGTTTACATGAATTATCTCAGCCGAAACTGCCATTTCAACAGGAATCAACGTTATAGAGGAATTTCACAAGAAGACGAAAGATTGTGTTCAAGTTAGTTCGTGTGAGCTCTGCTTCTTACACTATTAACAATAGACTGGGAATGTTTTTGCCCATAATATTTTGTACCTATCCACGGGCCATTTGTAACTTGAATGTGCGAGATTTCTAGCGTTAAGCTTCCAGTTATTTTACCTGTACAAAAAGAGTGTTATGTTGCTTTATATTGCAAACTTGTATTTATAATATCGAATTTTTTTAAATGTATTATCATAATCATAAACATACTGGTTTGTAGCACAGATGGTTGTACTGTTTATTGCACTTTTTTAATTCTTCTAGTTCTTTACCTATAGACCTATTTTGAGAAAATGACAGTTCTGCCGTAGCAATCTGTGAAAGCCACGGAATAAAAGAATAAAAAAAGTCTCTCACAATTCTGCCTTTTTTCTCGCAAATCCGAGTTTATATCTCACAATTCTTAGAAGGATAAACAATTGCGAGTTATAAAGTCCGAACTGCGAGATATAAACACGCAAATCCAAGAAAAAGAGTGAGATAAAAATGTTATCGGCTATGTTTAGAAGTTGTCTATGTCAAATGTTATCGGTTTAAATGCTATTAGATGCTGTAACTGCTATGTATGTATGTCCCCTATGAACTGCATATGTGAATATTATGTAGACTCACTGTTTACATCAAATTCATGCTTTAATAGTAGACTAATCATTGCAGGTTTCATAAAAATGAAGAATTTGCATTCTGATTCTGACATACAAAGGCACAACAAAACATCTTTCTGTTATTCTGTGGATTTTACCCATTTTCCTCCACTTGTTACCGCTATTTTTGTATGTGCGCGCAGCTGCAAATGACATAACTGTGACGTCATTTGGTCTATAGACTCTATGATGCAAGGTGGTGGGCAAAAAATGGGCAAACAAATCCTATAGACTTGCATTAGAGGAAGAACCCAAGCCATAAATGCCACCCTAGCAACACCCTGGCAATCAGCCTGAAAGCCCTAGCAACTACCAAGAGCGGTCGATTGCTTTCACATTTTCTTTACAAACTGTAAAAGTGTTTTCATATTCATCCTATCCTGTTGTAAAAGCTCAGCACTGAACCACTGATCGGTACCTCTCTTTTTTTCATTTTTACATGAAGAACCTGGAAAATGCCAGATTTTTACAGATTCTCGCACTGAAGCTGACGATGCACTTTGGTATCAGCCACCTTCAGTAAAATGCCACAGTTCTGTTTCCTGTAGAATGTTTGGAAGTGTGTGTGTGTCCCTCTATAATGGAGGCACAGCGGCCTTTCTCTTATCAGTGTAACTCTCCTCTCATCCATCATGGCTGCTCTCTGCTCTCTATGCATGAGTGTGTGTGTGTGTGTGTCCGTGTACTTTTGAATAACGAGCAGGGTGATGCTCCTGGACTTTGTTGAATGGAGATTCTACATCCAGGCGGCAGCGAAAGACAAGAGAAGACATCCAGTGGACAGGCGATACCATGTGCTTTCCTGTTTCCACCATTTCCAGCACTGGATTTAGTGAGATTTACGATTCACAGAACAGGCCGGTAGCCATTTTCCAGGAGGATCCAAAACATAAAACTAGAGCTGAACGTTATTTCATTATTTCATTTCTGATCTCAGCTTCTATTTGATTGAAAGTGCTGGATTTAAGAATCCAGTACAAATTGTGAGCACCTGCTATTGATGACTCTTTATACAAAAAGCATGTTCATTTTATTAAGCATTATGCATAATCATGTTTTGACCATATCCAAATTCAGAATTCCAGAGATTTTAAATGTGTAAGCATGCCGTTTCTTTGTGGACTGTAACTCAGCTTATGTGTCTCAATAATAATTCCATATTATGGAGGCATGAATTTGTGCCAGAGTAGATTCTGACCTGTGTCTGTATAAAGAGAATACACACAAGGAGGATTTAGGGAAATTATGGGTGTCCATCATTTTGTTAAATCCTCCTTGTGTATATTCTCTCGGTCAATCAGATACGATTAAACCGATCTGTTGATCACCGTACCTACCGAGCTTAGATGGCATTACGGCAGACACCAGAAGCTTAAAACAGGCCTGGCCTGGCTCCACTAAGGCAATGCCACCCCAGATGCCAGCGCGCCAGGACCAGTTGGCATGTGATGCTCTATATAATGGAGTGAGTGGGAGGAGGGAGAGGCTCACGTTGATGGTGAATAATTGACCAGGCGGGCACATGCAGCTGTGTAATCTGCCAAACCGGTGGGTTTAAAGATGCATGGAGCTCGAGGAGGGTACGGCTTTCAGAGACTTGAGGTGAAAGAACGTGTTTCTGCTGGTTGATGGACTGCAGCGCCACTCACGTTCCCCCCAGAGGATGGGAATAATGCTCTGGAGGGTGGAAAGCCCTAAACTCTTTTGCACAAAGAGAAATTTCTGTTTCTCTGTTTTTGTAGGTAGCTTTTCAGTGGTTGACCGATAATTCTGTTTTTTTTTATATATTTTCTGATGACATTAATAATACTATCAATACTGAGTAGAGAGTTTTGGGATGCCTGCCTTTACATGCACATGAACTTGAATGCCATCCCATTCTTAATCCGTAGGGTTTAATATGGAGTTGGCCCACCCTTTGCAGCTATAACAGCTTCAACTCTTCTGGGAAGGCTTTCCACAAGGTTTAGGAGTGTGTTTATGGGAATTTTTGACCATTCTTCTAGAAGCGCATTTGTGAGGTCAGGCACTGATGTTGGACGAGAAGGCCTGGCTCGCAGTCTCTGCTCTAATTCATCCCAAAGGTGTTCTATCGGGATGAGGTCAGGACTCTGTGCAGGCCAGTCAAGTTCCTCCACACCAAACTCGCTCATCCATGTCTTTATGGACCGACGCTTTGTGCACTGGAGCGCAGTCATGTTGGAACAGGAAGGGGCCATCCCCAAACTGTTCCCACAATGTTAGGAGCATGAAATTGTCCAAAATGTCTTGGTATGCTGAAGCATTAAGAGTTCCTTTCACTGGAACTAAGGGGCCAAGCCCAAACCCTGAAAAACAACCCAACCCCATAATCCCCCCTCCACCAAACTTTACACTTAGCACAATGCAGTCAGGCAAGTACCGTTCTCATGGCAACTGCCAAACCCAGACTTGTCTATTGTGATTGGTCACTCCAGAGAACACGTTTCACTGCTCTAGAGTCCAGTGGCGGCGTGCTTTACCCCACTGCATCCCACGCTTTGCATTGCTCTTGGTGATGTAAGGCTTGGATGAGCTGCTCGGCCATGGAAACCCATTCCATGAAGCTCTCTACACACTGTTCTTGAGCTCATCTGAAGGCCACAGGAAGTTTGGAGGTCTGTAGCTATTGACTCTGCAGAAAGTTGGAGACTTCTGCGCACTTCTGACCCTCAGCATGCGCTGACCCCGCTCTGTGATTTTACGTAGCCTACCACTTCATGGCTGAGTTGCTGTTGTTCTCAATTGCTTCCACTTTGTTATAATACCACTAACAGTTGAGCGTGGAATATTTAGTAGTCAGGAAATTTCCCGAATGGACTTATTGCACAGGTGGCAACCTATCACGGTACCACGCTTGAGTTCACTGAGCTCCTGAGAGCGACCCATTCTTTCACAAATGTTTGTAGAAGCGTCCGCATGCCTAGTGCTTGATTTATACACCTGTGGCCATGAAGTGATTGAACACCTGAATTCATTGATTTGGAGGGGTGGCCCAATACCTTTGGCAGTATAGTGTATTTATTTTATTTATTTGAAAATTATTGATAGTCTCGAGAAGCAGGTTATCACGGCATATTCTTCTGTTGATATTAAAAATCCGGTACTTTTATCAATATAGTGGGTGAATTATGTATATGATGTATATTACGATGTTATGATGAACTATATGCCTTTCTCCACTGCCGTTCTATGATGTTCAAAGCGTTTCTAAGGATGCTGAGACTGAGATGGCGAACGGGAACATGGTTTATGTAACATTAGCAACACATTATTAGCTGTTTGATAATGTAGTCAAGGCTACTCATATTAATGACTGTTATGTGTCTGACGGTGTAAAGAGCGACACCATTGTGCAGCGTTTACTACAGTAACTCGAGTAAAGTTGAGCGAGTGGATCTCTGAGCTGTGTGAGTGAGTGGAGGCGGGGCTCATTTGCATATTCATGATCCATGTATACTAAATGAGGCAAGATGTCGAGTTACATTCAAGCTATTTTAAGGCATGAAGAAATCACAGGAGAAAATGTTTTAAATATGTCATTTTGGTGATCAAAGATGAGTTTTAAGGGATAAAATTATTGACTACAGGGGGACTTTAAATATTTAATGTTTAATATTTAATGACAAAATTTCTGATTCTGATCCCAATATGCAGTATGTCATATAAGGGAAGTATGTATCAGTATTTACTTCTAAATCATAAATGCATGCATGCATGATAATCATATGATGCTAATAATCATATTTGATTCATAGCTTGACAATCACTATAATTAATTTCCCTTCTCAGTCAGCCATGAGGTGCAGTTTGCCTGTGTCGGTTTTGCTGGTTCAGCTGTTAGGCTTCCGTCACGTCATGTTTTGTCCTCACCGTCTCTTTCCGTGCTGCAGTAGTCCAACAGATTGCGCTTCCTTCTTCAGACCCCTCTGGATTTAACAACGACTTGCACATGCTCGAACTTGGCTCGGCTCCTGGAGATTTACTTTTTATTGCGAGCTTTTTATCCATTCGCTAACAATATAAATGTATTTTTATGCACTGCTGTCTTTGCGAACAAACGCTGGCAGATTGCATCTGCAGAGAAAGATGGAGTACGAGAATACCACTCAAGGCGGGCAGGGGAACTCTCTTTTGGCCAGGCCCCGAGTATTATGTTGAAACCAGATGTTGAGAGATGTTTCCTCCTGGTCACGTGGGCCCCTCTGGTGCGGCACTTACATAAATGTCATCTGTACAGTAGCCAGTGCGGGCGGGAGAGCGGGAATGGAGGCCCAGCTGCTCGCTCTGGGAAGATGAGAGTGCAGTGGGGTCAAAGCTGCCCTCCACCACTTCTGTCTGCTCTCTGCCAGCGCTCGTTCTCTCCAAACACGAGCGAGACATGCAGACGTCAGCTAGTTGCGGGAATCTTGCTTTGTCATTGTGTGTTACCTGCTCATCGACCTGGCAGACATGTTGTGTGTACACTTCATAACAGATCATATTTTGTAAATTTCCTACCATAAATATATCAGAAATGTATTATTAGTAGTAATATGCTTATATGCTAAAATTACTACGGACTTCATGTGGACAACGATTTTCTCAATATTTAGATTTTTTTTTTTTTGCACCATCAAATTCCAGATTTTTAAATAGTTGTATCTCTGCCAAATATTGTCCTGTCCTAACAAACCATACATCAATGGAAAGATTATTTATTCAGATGTATAAATCTCAATTTCCAAAAAATTGACCCTTATGACTGGTTTTGTGGTCCAGGGTCACATATTACAGTAAATGATACGTACACAACTTTTTGCTAATTTGCATACAATGCGATAACTGATAATTCTTTATATTTGAAAGCCGAAAACCGATATATTGGCCGATAAATCTAAATCTAAATTTTAATAACACTTTTGTGAGCCTGATTACAAAAACAAAAGTCCGTTTGGTGATGGTAGTGGTGCAGAAAATAGATTTGCGCTTTAAAAATAATGGTTCAAATTAGACCCAAATACAGCGCCCTCCACTAATATTGGCACTCTTGGTAAATATGAGCAAAGGCGGCTGTGAAAATAAATCTGCATTGTTTATCCTTTTGATCTTTCATTTAAAAAATGTACAAAATTCTAACCTTTCATTGAAGTAAAACAATTAAAAGTGGAGGAAAAATCTCATTATGAAATAAATGTTTGTAGACATTTCAAGCTTTCTATATTTCTCATGCCTGTGAGGCAAGAATACGCTGAGTTTCGACTGATTTTTGTGACGTGCTTCAGTTCAGTTCAGTTTATTTTACAAAAGCACAATGTTTTGTTGTTATTGTGAGTTTACACAATGAAAGTAGACCCAGTTTTGAATGATGCATTACTCTTATATGTATGAACAAAAACAACTGAGTATTTTAAGTTGTTTCCGCTATTGACATCATTTTGACAGCTCACAAAACATATATTACAGTAAATGGTACGTACACAACTTTGTAAAAATGCTAATTTGCGTAATATTTGTACTTATTCTTTATTCGTTTTTTTTTAATTTTCTTAATGTACTATTTTAGAATAAAAGCAAAGCCATCTAAACTATTAAATAACATACCTTACAGTATAATTACCAAAAACTGATGTTAAGCCATCTTATATTTTATAAGGATGTGCGATATATCGGTATCGGCTGATATATGTTCATTTTTTATGTTATTGGCACAATAAGAAAATTTGGCTGATATATTAAAGCCGATAAATAATGGATTATTTCCTTCAGATGCGCACTGTTCGCCATGAATTGCTTGAAATATGATTGGAATCACTTAAAATACAGTTCAGTGCAGTCATATAGGCTACATAAAATTATAATTGTGTGCTTGGGACATGGCTTTAATGGTGAGACTTTTGTTTTTGTAAGCAGGCTCTCAAAAATTATATAAAAATTTGGATTTAAGTTTATCAGCCAATATGTCGGTTATTGGTTTTCAAATATGTGACCCTGGATCACAAAACCATTCATAAGGGTCAATTTTTTGAAAACGAGATTAATGCATCATATAAATAAATATTAATAAATAATCTTTGCATTGATGAATGGTTTGTTAGGATAGGACAATATTTGAAAATCTGGAATCTGAGGGTGCAAAAAAATCTAAATATTGAGAAAATCACCTTTAAAGTTATCCAGATGAAGTCCTTAGCAACGCATATTACTACTAAATTTACAAAATATTTTCATGGAACATGATCTGTACCTAATATCCTAATCAATGAAAAATTTTGATACAATGTATTGTTGGCTATTGCCACAGATATACCCGTGAGACGCAGGACTGGTGTTGTGCTCCAGGGTCACATATAAAGAATTATCGGTTATCGTATCGGCCAAAATTTTCATATCGGTGCATGTTTTTATCTAGTATTTGAGCTTATTTTTGAAGTTGCTAACTTTTTGTTGTTTTTTACGCTTTAACTAGTACATATGGATCGTGTGAAAAGTATTTTATCTCAAATTAGTAAAATATTTTTAAACTAATCTTCTTGCCGTGATACACTGATCATTACTCAACTCTTAGACCACAGACAAAACCATAAAGAAAGTTGGAGTGGACGGGCTAAAGGGGAGGATTTTTTTGCTACTTTTCCTGTAAAATCCAATTCTGTCTTGCCCATTATATTAAATATATCTGCTATGGCGACTCCTACACTGCTAATGAAACGCGAGCAGCTTCGGTAATGATGTGTGTATCTTTATGCCGCAGTGGCGTAATGGCCTGCGTCCTGGCGATTACAGCACTCAGGGCGCCGTTTTATTCGGCCCCAGCGCTCAGTAATGTGTTTGTGCGTGGTAGGCATTCCTATACTGACTTTTAATGTGAGGGCTTTTTGTCCGGCCGGCAGATTTATTCACAGCCGTGTGTAATGTCATTTCATGTTGAAACACCCACCCTATGTTCAAATGAAAGAGGCATTGATGTTCATCTTAATCTGATATACTTTAATACCACGGCATCAAAATTACTCGACTGTAAGGGCCCGCGAGAGGAGGGAGGTGCGCTGCCATCCAAAACCCCAAACAAAGACGCGGTTTGTTTTCCAGGAGCAGATTTCTCTTTATGATTCTTCTTTTTTTTCTAATGAAAATTTCATATCACTCAGAAACATGAGCCGAAAACCAACTCATTCATCTGTAACTTTATGACAAGATGATATAGTAATAGACTACAGTTGTAAATCTTTCTTTCGAACTAATTATGTCATTTTTTCGCATCATCTGCACAGCACATATACATGCATGTGGCGCTGCACTTTGCTTTTTTGTTCTCGCTGTTTTTGCATGAGCAGTTTTTTGCAGCAGAGAGGACTGAGTCATGGAGAACTCATGCAAGGGAAAGAACGAGGGCATATCAGGAGAGAGTGAGAGAGAGAGTACCAATGCATACATACACACTGTCCTTTGCAACACAAGGTGATACTCTTTTGTGTGAGAGAGCATTTGTGCGTGTGCATGCACTTGCTGTGTGTTTTTTTTCCTCTTTTGAAGAGAACAAACCCAGCCCTGGGACATTTGATAAATTAAGATATCCATTTGAATACATTTTGTGTTTGTTTTCCCCCCTGTTTTTTCCCTCCATCTGCGATCAGATGCCTGGCATTGTCTGCTTTCAATATCCTGAGTTCCACACATGCTACACTGAAAATAAATGGTGAATTTGATGGAGAATGTAGTGTCTATTCATTTCAAACACTGTCTTATTTACTAAAATAATAGATCTTATAGTTCTAATGTCTGTTATTTTCTATTGCAGGATTTGCGTAAACAGATAGCTCCTTTGCTGAAAGGTTTCCAAGCAGAGGTGAGTTGTCTTCCTAAACTTTTTACTTGTATTTATTATCACAAAAGATGATGTGTGTATTTTTTTTAATGTATAAATGCTTACTTTTACCCCCAAATCAGCTTTAAGTAAGCCATTTGTGTTGTTTTCATTGAAAAGTGTCTCTGTTTGTTTGAGCCCCTGAACCTGCCTGAACAACAGCGGCATTGGTTCAACCAATGGTGTGAGTTTGGGGGCGGGACTATTTGTTTGACCAGCCAATTGCAGGCGGGGCGAGTAATCAGGGAAACATGTTTGAAAATAGTCAGTTCCGTTTGGTGATGATAGTGGTGCAGAAAATAGATTTACACTTAATTAATAATTAGACCCAAATACAGTGCCCTCCACTAATATTGGCACTCTTGGTAAATATGAGCAAAGGCGGCTGTGAAAATAAATCTGCATTGTTTATCCTTTTAATCTTTTATCAAAAAAAATCACAAAATTCTAACCTTTCATTGAAGTAAAACAATTGAAAGTGGATAAATGTTTGTAGACATTTCAAGCTTTCTATATTTCTCATGTCTGTGAGGCAAGAATACGCTGAGTTTCGACTGGTTTTTGTGACGTGCTCCAGTTCACGGATCCTGTTTGTTTGTTTTTTATTTTACAAAAGCACAACGTTTTGTTGTTATTGTGAGTTTACACAAATGAGAGTAGACCCAGTTTTGAATGATGCATTACTCTTATATGTATGAACAAAAACAACTGAGTATTTTAAGTTGTTTCCGCTGTTATCAGGAAAAAATGCAAGTGATCGCACCGCCAGCTCCATGTCATGCAGAAAACGCGCTGATACTTTAGCTTCTACACTCCGCACAAACACTTGGATATGCATGCAATAATAATGCACATTTATCTAGAGACATTAGAGACTAAACCCTTTTCTAGTCAACTAATGTTTGGTTGACAATTAGGGGCAGCCCTATAGTATTATTGAAATGATTTTGTTTGATGTTATTTGTTTGTTGTAGTTAATTATATTCAAAGAATTCTTTGATATTATGTTAAATTATGTAATATATTAAGTGAAATTGTGTGTCCAAAATACATTGTATTAAGGTGCAGTCACATTAGTGAAATTTGCATTTGTAGGAGTTTGCCTTTCAGGCGCAAAATTTATGGGAGGAGAGTAATTCATGCAAGGTGATTTACTAAGGTTTGCATTAGTCAATTTACTGGTGTTTGCGCCATTTTTTACCGCCCCAAAAAAGCACGTCTTAAACCAGACGCTAACTGGTAGATTGTGTTGGCCATTATGGAAATGTTCAATTTACTAAACAAATGAATTTACTAAACGGCGCAAATTTGCGTGAACGCAATTCCATAAAAGTGCAGATTGGAGTGGAAAGTTCTGCGCGTGATCTGACAACAACACGCAGAACTTTCCAGTCCAATCTGCGCTTCTTTGAAATTGCGTTCACGCTAATTCACGCTAGTTTAGTAAATCTGGCCTTAAATCTCTCTTATTGCAAACTAAACTGACTTATTTCTGTTATATGTCTACAGTTCTTTTTGAGAATTAACAGAGGTTTAGATGTTGGTGTTTTCTTGAAAATGTTTGGTCACCATTATGGTGATCAGTGTTTCCTTTAGTTGGGCAGTTTGGCTTTTTAAGTCAGTTTTTGTGACAGTGTACACAGAAGTCACTTTTAAATCGAGAAGCCAATGAACAACTGGAACCCATTGCAAAATCTATGTTTTAGGAAAAAAACTTAAATAGTTTTGAGTTGTTTAATCAATGCCATGTGACAAAGCTGCTCTGCTAGCGGTTAAACTACACTCCCCTCATGGCTTTACACAGCAAATAGGACTCTATCACACTCACACCAATTAATCTCACAACCTTTTTATTGCAAGGAAAGGCAGGAAAAAGACCTGTTTGCTTAACTCGTCACAGATCTGGTGGAAGATGGCCCTCTCTGGTCTGATTATAGTCTCGACGGTCTAAAGAGCCCACCTGATTTCACAACAGTGCTCTTTAGCTGACAGGTTGTTTCTCTTGAGGTCTGCTTATGTTGTACAAAGCCTCCATATTTTGTCAGCATCTAATCAGATCAGACAGTTTTGATATGTTCTCACTATTTGCTCTTCTGCTATTTGGTCGGATGAGAGAGAAATCCTAATGATGTTTTCGCTCCGTGGTGCCAGGTAAGTCTATTTGTTCAGGGCCGAGCCAGAATGATGGACTCCTGAGTTTCACATCTTAGAAGTAGAGAGATTTAGAGAGGGGGTTAAACTTAAGGCATAAGAGAGATTTTCTTTTGAAAGGATGCTCTGGAAATCAGTAGCAATATTATGTAGAATTACTATGGCTGTATTCTTGTTTCAAGTCATTTTTTTCACTTAGCTAAATAAAATTCAAAAAGATTTTAATTAGATCAGGGGTTCTCAACTGGTGGGTCACAGTGATATTTTACAACAACATCATTTCTCTCTCTATATATGTGTGTGTGGATAGATGGGTGCATGGATTATTGAATTATTGGCAAATAGTAAATAGTTTACTATAGCAATAGTAAATTTGTCATCACATTTCATAATTGTGTTCAATAGTTCTTCTCAGGGAATGAAGCGGAGTTTCCTTTGACGGGTCTCTTTGGTGGCCTTTGCTGATAGTTGAGATCTGTGTTCCATAAGTAATGTGCATAACCATTCAATATAGGGCTGCACAATATATCGTTTTAGCATCGATATCGCGATGTGCCGACAGTCACATCACAGGATGTGCCGTATCAAGTGTAGGGATCGTAGTTGATCCGTACGGGCAGAGCGCATGTGATTCACGGATTAAGTTTAACCATCATAGAGTGAACGTTTATCATTTGCATGTGTTTAAGTCGAGTCAGACATCAAGCGCACAATAGGACTCGCACACACAGAGCCACGCAAACGGCATGTGAACACTGAATTCATTTCTCTTTCTCTTTCTTTTTGAGCTTAAACGGACACGTGCACGCAAATGCCCGTCTCGGGGCGTATCCTCGTAAACGCAGTCGGTTATATGTTGTAAACAATTGAGAACCTTATATTAGGTCCGTGCGTTCGTCTTAAAGGGACAGCAGCCTAATAAACCCGCAGCTGTTTGTGTCACAAATGGTGATCTAATGACAAAAGAGAACAACTTTTGTAGCTTTAACAAAGAGAAATTGTATTAATTAATTAATTATTTTTAATTTATACAGTGAAGACTGTTATTTTACATTTGATTATTCAATTTCTGTACCTGAATACTGTTAGATTTACCTGAAAAACATAAAGCACTGCTTATTTCAGTATTATCTTTCTTCTATTGTATTGATCTATGCTTGTAGTTTATTATTTTCTATGCAGATTCACTTCTCTACGATATCAGCCCAATTATTCTAGAACGATTAATTATTTTCAAATAGAGCTATTCAAATCATCATGTTTTTATATTGCAATATATATCTCAGAAAAACTAAATATCGCAATGCAAGTTTTTTCCAATATTGTGCAGACCTAATTCAATATGACAGCAGATATTCAATGCCCTCTGCAGCACAGACTTAAAATATCATCATCATAATAGAAGGATTTTGAGTGAGTTTTGTTTTTAGCCCTACCTTCTTAAAACATTCTTTAAGTTAATTAAGGTCTATTTTAGTCCAATGCAGGCTGTGTTTTTAAAAGTTACACCTAATGTTCCTTGGTAATTCAGTCAATTAGTTGTTCTGTTGCGTGATATCAAACCGAGTTTGATTAGGTTGAATAACTGGCTGTAAGTGTTTCTCAATCTCTTGGTTACCAGAAACTCAAATATGAGAACTATGAAGTGTTTCCTGCACTTCTGTGCTAATAATGTTAAATTATCTGAAAAGATATTCATAAAATAGTGGTGCTTTTAAACAATAGGCCTTTCATATGATTATATTTGAGGTTTGTAAAGTATTTAACTGCCAGATTCTTCAGAATACGGGTTCAGAATTACTCTTTGGCTCTGGTTTTGTTGAACAGGCTGAGCTCCAGAGTGGTCAGACCCACACAATCATGAGTTTTATAGGGAATACAATAATTATCAAATAATAAAATCAAATGAATAATATAATATATGCTGAATAATATTTACATGGTACTCCAAGAGTTCATTTAATTTTATATATATATATATATATATATATATATATATAATATATAATATATATAATTTTATTCTTTTTATTTTATTTGTCATTTTGTTCAATGAATTCTGCAATGTTAGAATAGTGTGTGTCCAAAATAAATGACCATGTCCAAAAATATGATTGTACTTTTTGTAGCACGTATGGGCATATTTGGACTGATTTGAAAGAATGTTAAAAATATATTATTATTATTATTAACTCTTTCCCTGCCAGCGTTTTATTTATTTATTTATTTTTTTTATAAGTTGCCAATTTTCACAAAAATTCCATGGCTTTCAGATGATGCTGGCGGGTGTAAGATATAAGATCTCTTGCTTCTGCTTCTTTTTCGCATGTGTTTTGATCTGGAGATCTGTACTCCTTCAGGAGATGCGTTAAAGCGCCCCCTAGTGTGTAACATGGATAACCCGAAAACACATAAAACTAGTCTCAACTTCTCGTAAGACGAGATAACTTGTTAATGGCAGGGAAAGAGTTCCAGATTCCAGATCAAATTAGTTTTGCATGTTTTTCCAGCCTGTTTTTCCCCCAACCATTTTTCAAAAAAATATTTTTGGGTGGGAATGTGTTGAACCATCACTGGCACTCTTACTGTGGAAAAAGGGCGACTGTGACGTCCCAATTCCTCTATTTCCCTCAATAATTTTCTGCTCCTTTTTCAATGTTCCGTCTAATGAAGTGGCAAAAAAAGCCCAAAAATAATAAAAGAGAAGGAAAGTGAGAAGTATGTGTCAATTTTCCCTTCCTTCGACCTCAAAAGCACTTCCAGTGTCCGTTAGAGTGATGTAACGCAGTGTTTGACGGCCTTCAGCAGCACCTTGCGTTAAGAGGCTGTGGAGGGGCTGGAAGCGCAGGGAGACGCGGCTCTATGTAAGTTTGATGAAGTGAGGGCTGTGAGTAGTGGCTCCCTGTTCTCCTCTCATGAGCCAGTACCTCTGGATAACTGCTCCATTACAGCTCATTGTGGTTTCGGAGCTGTGTTCTCCAGGACTAGCCTGTCATTAACAGAGGTAGTCGCCCCACTTCAAAATCTCTGCTTGGTTTAGAATAAATCCCCATCCCACCACTCCAACAGCGAAATCATTTAAAACCGTCTATTATTTTTCATTGTGAAATATTTCCTTATTTACAGTGCCTGACCTTGACAAAAACAGCTCTGCTCCGACCAGAAATGCACTTTTTTGGGGCATTTTTCTCCGCCGTCAGCTATTTGACGATAATTGGCGGGAGGGATGGGATCGCTTGTGTTTTGTCTTGTCAGTCTGACCATCCATTAAGTCTTAAAATAGACAAAGAGACTTCAATTTTACAGCACCAATTTTAAACAAAAAAGATAGAGCGCATATATAATTCATAATGGCAGACAGACCAATGAATGCAGCCGTTTGCAACGGGTGAGTGATTTTTCTGTTTAATTTCTATCTTCCGTTTTTCTGTAACGGTGGGTTTGTTAAAATAGCACGTTTAAGTCACAGATCTCGTGGGTCAGCGCTGAGTCCTTACCACATGTCATTTTTTCGTTCGAGAGAGCGAGAGCCTCCTCTTTTCCTGTCAGGAAATGAGAGTACAATAGGGAGCTGTACATAGCACGCGGCTGGGGCCCTGTTTGGGGTTGCACACGCATGTGTGTGTGTGTGTGTGTGTAAATCATAGACTGGGGGGGGGGGGGTCACTGTACTTAATTGTAAAAAGTTTTTTGCACATTTATAGCCACAAGACATATGTTACAGATGTTTGAGAAGACTTGTATAGCTTCCAGCCTCAACATTTTAATCATTTATTCAAACCCTAGGCGAGATAAGACATGACCAAAGGAGAGGACATTTTAAGTGGTATAGCCAGAGGTCATTGTTATTTTTTATTTGATTTTATTACATTTTGCTTTGCTTTTGTTTTGTTTTGCTTTCTGTTTGACGTTTACTCTTTGGTCCTGTCTCACTTGGCACCCTAGACGAGATGAGTCTTGCCCAAAGGAAAACAAAGTGGTATTGCCAGTTGTGTATTTTGTTTTACTTTTTGTTTTATTTTGTTTTATTTTTAATAATTTTATTTATTTAATTACTCTGTGGTGGTCTTGGCTTACTTGGTGTCCTTGTTTTTAGCAAGGGTATAGCCAGTGGTTTCGGTTTCGGTTTTGCTTTGTTTATTTTATTATTTTACTGTATGTTTGACATTTACATTCACTTTTTTTATTATCTGAGACCACGATTCAGTATGGTTATAAACTACCAGTACTCAAATTATTTATTGTTATTATTATTATTTATTTATTTTTATTCAGTTTTTTTAGTGGTCCTTAATTCAGATTTTCTTTTTTATCTGAGCCCGTGATTCAGTATGTGTGAAAACTACTCTTAATTATTTGGACTCCTAAGAGTGTATGTGCAGTTCAATGTTATTGTGCCATTTTAAGTGCAAGAAAAAAGCCCCCGTTTAGCTTCTTATCTCAAGCTTCATTCTGATAATAAATAATCGTCATTACAAAGTGGAAAATTCTGAAACATTCTGAAAGAAATGGTGCAGGACGGCGAGGGGGAGAGAGAGTGAGTTGACCTGCCAGCAAAGATCTCTGAGAAGAGAGCTAATCACTCTGGCAGCCGTTTACGGAGTGCCATGGAAGTTCTACAAATGTGGAAGTCAGTATTGATTTGACGTAATTGTGCACTAATTTTAGCGGGCCGGAGTCTGCAGATGCTGAACATGGCCAAGAGCTGAGGAGAGAGGAGGCTAGTGGCAGCTCAGATAAATGAGTTCGGGTGAATCTGAACTGTCTGTATATGCATGCAAACAAAGTTAGTGTATGTGTGTAGGTTGCAAATGTAGGTCGCCAGTGAGCCACATCCTTTTGGATGCATTTTCTTTTGACACTTTTAGCCTTGGTGCTCATGCAGGGCTTGATGCTTACTTTTCCCCCCAAGGTGCACCTGTGCTCCTAAGTTGTAAAATTTAGGTGCGCATTTAGAAACTTTAGGGGCGCAATTATTTCTGCATTTATATATATATAAAACACACAGATTTTGCCATACTAGTGTTATTTCAGTATCACTGAGATACGGTATAGTTTTAGTTAATATTTTGAACTCAATTTAATTCTGCTTTCATTTTAATTTTAGTTAAAAGTTTTAGTAATTCTGTTGTTTTGTCTTTTTTTGGTTTTTGTTATTTTTAAAAATGTCTGTATAGTTTTTATACATTTCTATTTCAGTTTTAGTTTGATACATCAGGTTAATTAAACTAAATGAAAATAAGAGTTTTTTATATTTCATGTGAGTTAACATTTATTTATTTCAAGTAAAGAGATTTTTTTATGGTTTTAGTTTTTGTTAGCTATAATATCACTGATACTAGTAAAATCTATATATTTAATAATATGTGTCAAATAATGTCTTTCCTTCCTGTGCCGGGGCGTCCCAGACAGAAGATACAATAGTTTAAATTAAATGGAAATTAAATTGCATACAGTTTGTGTAACCAAATAATAACCGGGGAAATTGGACACACGGTGTGACTTTTATTTAATAAACAAGCCCGAAATACACAGGACTCTTATTTTGAAATGTCAATGCTTTATTATTGCAGGAGCTCATTCAAATTCAGACGAGGGGATAAAATATGCATTCTTACAGTATACAACATATTACAGCATAAACACCGTAAAGTAACATTGTCATAATTGATCAGCATTAGCTCATAAGCGATCGATCGGCATAAATGAGCACTATTCATTGATTGGTCATTGAACAGCGCCACCTTTAGGCTTTGAAACATGAAGCGCTCACATTTATTTACTGAAATCATAGCCTTTTGAAGTTTAATAATCACATTAGGCAGTATCGCCATTTGTTTTTCCATCCTCAAAATATAAGACGCCTTCAAATGATCATTAAGACGCTTGTTATAGCATTTAAGGTATTGAAGACTTTATAATCTTACATTTAAGAAAACTGATCCGCTCACGTGCTCCAAAATTCATTGTACAGTTCACACATCTATTTTTAGTCACAAATGCGAGTGAAATGCTCACTGTGGAGCCCTGTCATGTGGGTAATGCAGGTTGGAATCAGAGTTAGATCTGTGGTGCGGTGGTTAGTGCATGTGGTTGTTCTCGGAGCCGTAGTGCTCATGTGGGCGACACCGGTTCGAGTCTGCAATGCGCACTATTCCTTTCTCCCACAAATCATTTCCTGCCACACTCCGTCTATTAAAAGAGGCAAAATGTAACAAAAACAGAAGTAAGAGAAACTTGAGGGTAAAACATGTTTGAAGGCTGGTCTTCAGTTTCGAGGGCGATGCAGGTCAGCAGAACTGATGGTGTTTTCTGCAGTGCCAAGTCTGTGCTCCCCCACAGAAACGAGAGCTATTTATAACCGTTTCCCCCACCCTTCTCAATCCCTGTTCCGGCTGGACCGTGAGGGAATAATGCTGTTTAAACTGGCATGCTTTTGATGCCACCAGATAGACTGTGTTGTGTTGGTTCAAAGGGGCGGAAACTGACTGTGTGTGTGTGTGTGTGTTTGGTGTAAAATCGAGAGAAATAGCGAGCTAGTTGTCACTTTTTACTCCAGTGAATGTTTCTCGGCGTAGGTTATTTCGGTATGGAGACACACCTTAAAGTCTACAAAAAAGAGTTGGGGTCGGTAACTTTTTATTTTGAAAGAATTCTCAAAAATAGGCAAGGCAAAAATACAGTAACAGTGAAATATTAATACAATTTACAAGAATATTTTCTGTTATAATACATTTTACAAAGTAATTCATTGATGTGATGGCAAAGCTGAATTTATCGTCATTACTCCAGTCTTCAGTGTCACATGATCCTTCAGAAATCACTCTCATATGAGGATTTGCTGCTCAAAAAAACTGGGCTTGACATTAACGCCCATTTGCGGGTGGATTTCAGCTGCGACTCCCATGAGCCACTTTGGCGGGTTGAACTTTATTGTAGTCTTCTCAGAAGGCATCTGTTACAATCGCGTTTATAACCAATCACACGCGATTCTGTTGAGCTTATGAATGCAATGTCTAATAATCAGAGGCGTTCAGATCAGTCATGGAGTTTTGTTCAGAGCGGCTCTCACTCACTGAAATCTGCTCTCTCATCATAAACCGCAGAGATGTGTGTGATGTACGCAGGAGATTCATACAGCGATTGACTTTTGTTCCAATTCAGTAGCGAAAATAGTCTCAAACAAAGAGCACAGCGCATCTGAAGTGACTGGTATAAAGTTGGCTTGAATTTAGGGGCCGTCTCTAAAGTTACATACGACATTGGTGTACACGCTTCTAACTTCAATAGCATTTGAAGAGAACGACTTAGTCATAAAACCGACTGTAAAGTGTTCATCTGGGTGTAGGGTATGATGCACATCTTTTTAAATGTTTGATATTTAATAAAATAAACTGTCAAATCATATGGAAATAGGATATGTATTTCACTAGGCTACTGTATGGGCTCATACACAAAATATGCTAGATTTAAATATGTCATAGCTGACAGAACACTGATGAGAATATTGATTGAGAATAAATTATATTTACACCAAAAACGTATTTTTTTCCAGACAAGCAACTGATAGTCTTACACACAGCCTTATCAGAGCTAAATAGGCCTATTTGATGACCTGTCATGTTATACATTTCCTTGATTTGGGTGTGTTCATTGGTCATTTACATATAGACAACAACATCATTTTGGCCAGTGAAAATGCTGAGTGGCTAGTAACTTTGGAAAACCACTAGCCACAGTGGCTGGTGAGCAAAAAACTTAATGTCAAGCCCTGCAAGAAACATTTCTGATTATTATCAATGTTGAAATCAGCCTTTTTGAAAACCATGATACATTGTATTGCAAGATTCTATGATGAATAGAAAGTTCAAAAGAACAGCATTTATTTTAAATAGAATCTTTTGTAACATTATTTTACTGTCACAATTGATCAGTTGAATGCGTCCCTTCTGAATAAAACCATTAATTTCCTTCTTTTGCATTACTAACCCGGGTCTTCCCTAAATGTGTCCATTTGTATGTTTATCTAAGGCTGTTTGCATGACTTTGTGTTAGTCCTGCCCATGATGCTGCCAGATTGAGCTGGTGGAGTAAGAGAAGAGCAGATAATCTGCGCTTCTGTCCGCTTCTCGGCAGCCTTACGGTCTCTTAACCTCACGGCTGTGCTCTGTCTGGTTCAGAGCTCTGAGAGTTTAAAAATTGACATTGGTTCCTGCTGGATTTCAGGGGTAGACGTGGACCCGTGCCGAGTACGAGAGCGAGAGAAACAGAGACAAGTTTAATTGCTCCATCTGCAAGAGGGCTGCAGAACTTGGCCCTGCCTGGGCCGATCCAGATGTTTTCCGGCAAGAAACATCTGAAAATGTTTAATTTCTTTCCCATAGGAGTGAAAAGTCTGTTACATGTTGGATATTTACAGTGGCAACTGCCCTGTTCCATCCATCAAGACCAGCCGTCTCAGGGCTGCAGATTTACAGCTTTTATTTGATGTTCCGCTGCTGGAAGACCAAACACACAACACTTGTGAACATGTAAACAGCACAGGAGTTCAGCGTTTTCTTAATGGATAAAAGCAGTACAGTTGATTCAGACCACATTGTTTTTGGGTGTGGGGTACTGCCGTTCGGTGAGACTCTCGCAGGCTTTGAGTGTATATCAGGGCTCGACAGTGAGCATTTCACTCGCATTTGCGACTAAAATAGATGTGCGAACTGTACAATGTATTTTGGAGCACGTGTGAATAAACAATCCCTGCGGATCAGTTTTCTTAAATGTAAGATCATAAAGTCTTAATGATCGTATGACAATGTTTATTTTACGGTGTTTATGCTAAAATATATTTTATCTCCTCGTCTGAATTTGAATGAGCTCCTGCAATAATAAAGCATAGACATTTCAAAATAAGAGTCCTGTGTATTTTGGGCTTGTTTACTAAATAAAAGTCACGCCGTGTGTCCAATCTCCACCGGTTATTATTTGGTTACACAAACTGTATGTCATTTTTAATTTAAAGTAAACTATTGTAGCTTCTGTCTGGGACGCCCCATCACCGGAAGGAAAGACTAAAACATCACACGTTGAAATTAACCTGTTATTTAGTTTCATTAACCTGATGTACCAAACTAAAACTGAAATAAAAATTGTGTATGATAGGGCCCAGAGTCTCAGCTTTCAAATTCGGTCAATTTTATCACAAAATTCAAACTTCAAACTCAAATTTACCAATAAATAAACCGTTTTGGCGCTCTCTAATGTGGCGCGAGAGATCACTGCAGCGCCTCAGAGCGACAATCCCTTCCTCTACATTACAGAACAAAATAAACATGAATGAACATCAGAAAATATGTTGAACGATACAGTTTAACTTACTGAAATCCCGTCTAATCACTCAATCGGTGTTTCAACCGCAGAAAGACGTCAATAAACAGCTTGTAAGTAATGTCGTGTAACTCAGAAAAGCCATTCGTTGACCATTATCCTGATAGTCAGCAAGAGCTCACATTTGCCACCAAGTGGAGAGGAGTGAGATTTACAGTTACAAGTTACAATAGATCACCCTCAGTGTTGTAAGCCCGCCCAATCGTTCCAATGGAGGCGTACGATTGGTGGTTGAAGGTTTATTGCGCGTTCGGTCTTTTCAGCGGGGCAAAGAGATTTAATTCTAATTTATCTTTATCTGACTCCATTTTAATTATGACCTTGAATTTAGGTTAGAATGCCAATTGGTTATTTGGTTATTTATATTTAATAGTTTACACATTTAATTATTCAGTTTAACCCTTTGTTGAAATTATACCCGTTCATAGTTAATAATTCCAGAGTAAGTCAGAATAAATCAGTGTAACAATTTATTATTATTCAGGTAAATGTATCATGCCAATTACATAATCAATTCAAAGATAATCCATACATAACATCAAATGCTCTGAAGTATAGAATAAGATATGGATACCTGACCTTCTGAGAATTACATAACGCTGAGCATCTAAGAGACTCGGCGTTACGGGCTGACCGATGTAAAGGTTCCAGCCCCGACCTCTTTGCAACATCTCCTTAAATACCAGACCAAGACAGAAACCTCTTTCAAATGGAAACGTGTTAACAGTGGGAATTTACATTTAATCACTGTCCCATAGACCTGTATTGACAAAAGACCAAATGGCTAAAGCCACACCCAACGTAATAAGCAAAGTATCTCTAAACTCTCAAAACCTTTATTACTTCTTGGTTTACTTCTGTGGGGAGGAGAACTTTGTACCAGTCGCACTGAGACATTTCAAATGATATCAAACATGTATAATTCTGTATAGTATTTGTTCACTTTAGACCATATAGATTTTGGGTGAATTCTGGAGGGGAGATGGGGGTAGATGCAGGTGAAAGGAGAGACATGTAAATTTAGATGATTCACTCAGTGTGACATTGTCTCGGATGGGGATGCTAAATGCATGAGTCGATTCAGATGCTAATGTCCTTTATTTTCTCACAGGCATTCTGGCATATGCAACCTTTTTCCAGTCTTACAGTGTAATCGGTCAAAATGACAGACGGCTTTCAGATTTTTCCGTCACTGCCAAAAAAAACCTCCTCCACTGTGATTGGACGGCTGGGTGAAAAGTGACCGTGAATTATTACACACTCAGGGACGCACAACACACACACACACACACACTCTGATTATTACGCACACAGGGACGCGCAGCAGCACACGCACACACACACACACACACACACTCTGATTATTACACACACAGGGAAGCGCAGCAGCACACACACACTCTGATTATTACACAGACAGGGAAGCGCAGCAGCACACACACACTCTGATTATTACACAGACAGGGAAGCGCAGCAGCACACACACACTCTGATTATTACACACTCAGGGATGTGCAGCAGCACACACACACACACACACTCTGATTATTACACACACGGGAGCGCAGCAGCACACACACACTCTGACTATTACACACTCGGATGTGCAGCAGCACACACACGCACACACACTCTGCTTATTACACACACAGGGACGCGCAGCAGCACACACACACACTCTGATTATTACACACAGGGACGCGCAGCAGCACACACACACACACTCTGATTATTACACACACAGGGATGCGCAGCAGCACACACACACACACACACACTCTGATTATTACACATACAGGGACGCACGTGCAGCAGCACACACACACACACACACACACTCTGGTTATTACACACACAGGGACGCACGTGCAGCAGCACACACACACTCTGATTATTACACATACAGGAACACGCAGCACACACACACTCTGATTATTACAAACACAGGGACGCGCAGCAGCACACACACACACACACACTCTGATTATTACACACACAGGGACGCGCAGCAGCACACACACACACACACTCTGATTATTACACACAGGGACGCGCAGCAGCACACACACACACACTCTGATTATTACACACACAGCGATGCGCAGCAGCACACACACACACACACACTCTGATTATTACACATACAGGGACGCACGTGCAGCAGCACACACACACACACACACACACACACACACACACTCTGGTTATTACACACACAGGGACGCACGTGCAGCAGCACACACACACTCTGATTATTACACATACAGGAACACGCAGCACACACACACTCTGGTTATTACACACACAGGGACGCACGCGCAGCAGCACACACACACACACACACACACACACACTGATTATTACACACACAGGGACGCACGCGCAGCAGCACACACACACACACACACACACACACACACACACACACACACACTCTCTCTGATTATTACACACACAGGGACGCGCAGCAGCACACACACACACACACACTCTGATTATTACACACACAGGGACGCGCAGCAACACACACACACACACTCTGATTATTACACACACAGGGACGCGCAGCAGCACACACACACACACACTCTGATTATTACACACACAGGGACGCGCAGCAGCACACACACACGTTTAAATATTAAAAATAAAAGGATTCCTCTCTGGAGAAACGTTCAGTCTTTCCGCTCATAGTGCGAGCGCAACTGGCTTTTAAAGGGAAAGGGAGATGAGACTCTGATATATACTACATGTTTTAGTTAAATCAAAGATGTTTTATTTAGTTTTTGCTTCATTAACAATCATAACACTAGTTCTAGGATCTTAAGAAACCACTTTTGAGTTCTGGAATACTGAAAACCCGGCTCTGTGTCCCGGGATTCTCCAGGACTTTGCTCCAGCTGTTAGAATGTAGAACTCGGGTTAAGCTAGGTGAAGATTTGGTTCAGTTTTTAGCAGCTCCTAAATTACTGTATACAGGCCGTACTGATTTAGGTCCTTGTTTCCTGTCAGGTTTGACCCAGTTTGCTAGATTTGGCCCAGTTGGGCTGGGATGCATGCTGGTTCTGTCATCATCAGAGCTGCACGGTGGGAAAGTGCTGCCATGGCATTTTATCATTTCTATATGTGGTTCACCACACCCTACTGAAGACAATCACTCTAATGTGTCGATCCAAGATGTTTCTCCTGTCTTTGGTTGTCACATTTTTAAGACACTGATGAATGCAGTTCTCAGCAACTTGAGAAATCTTACATTTGGTGGAAAGATCTAGCGAGAGGCGGTATTGGTTCCAACTCGAAAGCTGTCCCAAAAGGTAGGCAACCTAATTATGTTGCCTTCTAAGATACCGAGATTTAGTGCCAAGCATTGTACGCATTGTGGAGAAAGCGGTCCCAGAATGCATTGCAACAAGCTCCAAAATAAATCCAAGATTGCAGAAAATGTTGTCTTATTTTATTCAATACTGTAAAGTAGGGAGTTTTAAAGTGAATCAGTTGCTATATTAGCTAATATTATATTAATCTTAATTATATTAATGCTCATTTACACTATATTTACATTTAATATTACCTTAAAACTCTTTCAATCAGCTTTTTCAAGCAATTGCAAAATAAGGTTTATGTTGATGGTCTCAACAGGGTATTTTTGGTCAAACCATAGCAGAAGGCAGTTGGATGATGTATTATAATCTGTCCAGAGTCACCACAGCTGTGTGTGTGTCCAGATTAAGAGAGATCAGTGTCTTTATTAGAGCTGTATAAACTGAAGAGCCTATATTACTACCTTACCCCTCTCACGCTCTCTCTGTCTCTCTCTCTCTCTTTCTCTCTCTCTCTCTCTCTCTCTCTCTCTCGCTCTCTCTCGCTCTCTCTCTCTATTGTTGTGTGTCATGCCACTGGGTTTGTTCCAGCTGTCATACATCGCCACTGAAGGGTCAATAAGGTCAAGTGTTCCAGCGAGACCCTGGAAGAGACAGGCTTACTACTTACTAATTCTACAGTTCTTGACAGTGATATTCTCATATATGCTGTGATAGTGCCTGTGAATATGTATCTGCATTAGGAGTGTACCGGTGCTAAAAATGTCCCAATAAATAAATACTCTAATTAATAATTGACTTGTTTAAATATTTATCATTTTTTATTATTAATTAAAATAATTTTTAATAAATCATTTAATACGTTTTTTTAAAATAATTAATTGTATTATTTATTTATTATTATAAGGGGGAGTTTAACAAAAGTAAAATAATTTTTCAATGATAATTTGCGCATTATCAGTGAAGATCAAGTAGAAATATCTTTGTAAAATGATTAAATAATATATATGATAGTGATAGTGCCTGTGAGTATGTATCTGCATTAGGAGTGTATCTGTACTAAAAATGTCCCAATAAATATTTCTTATAATGTACTTTTTCACTGTAATTCATAATTTAATTGTATTTGTTTTAAATTAAAATATTATTAATTTAAATTATTTTATTAGGGGGGATTTAACAAAAGTGAAAACAATAATAAGTGCCTGTGTATATGTATCTGCATTAGGCGTGTAAAAATGTACCAATGAATATTTCTTATAATGCTCTTTTTTACTCTAATTCATAATTTAATTGTATTTATTTTAAATTAAAATATTAATATAAATTTTTTATATTTATTATTTATTTATTATTAATATAATTATTTAATTAAATTATTTATTTCTAAATTAAAATATAATATTTTTATTAAATTATTTAATTCGATTTTTTTCCAAATAATTAATTTCATCATTTATTTATTTATTAATTATTATTATTATTATTAGGGGGAGTTTAACAAAAGTAAAATAATTTTTCACAATGATAATCTGCACATTATCAGTGAAGATCAAGTAGAAATATTTTTGTAAAATGATTAAATAATATTTTTGTTAATCTGCATCGCCTTCTATTGACGTCTGTTATGCCCGTGATCATGCATTCTTAGGCAAATTGACAATTGGATTGAGTTAGGGGGCGGCGCCTCAGTGACTGTGGCCACCATTCTAAAAAATCATCTATCTTCAGGAAATGATGAAGGCCTCTCCTTGCAGTGGGAGCCGTAACCCAGATACAGTATGTAATTTGCCCATACGTACGCGTCTGCGGCGCTCTATATTAAGGCCAAAAGTTCTTCTCATTATCAGAGTCCCTCATTACCTGTTTCTGTCATCTCATGCTCACAGGGATTTGGATTTATACCTGATAATTACCTTCTATATAAAGCGAACCAGAAACGGCCCGAGCTTATACACCTGAAGCGTGCCCCCAAAATGCCTCGACCCAGCACTCAGAAAAATGAATGATTTACCGTGCGTGAATGAAAAGGGTCACGGTTATGTACACTTAGCCATTTTATTTAGGTCGAATAGATGGTAAGTGATGCACATAATGTGCGCATGTGAGTTCAGAATCTCTTTTTCTAGGCTGTTTTCCATATGGCCATCTTTAATGGACTCGTCATTGCTGCTAATGTATGCAAATTTCAACCTGGTTGCTAATGCAATTACCGAGCCTGCACCCGATTCACTTATTGTTTTTCCACCCTCATTGTTTCAGATCGACGCCTTGAGTAAAAGAAGTAAAGAATCAGAGGCTGCTTTCCTCAGCGTGTACAAGAGATTAATCGATGTCCCAGGTATGTCTCAGCTCGTTCTTCACACACACACACACACTGCTGTAGTGTTTCACTGAGGCCAGAATACTGTAAACACATCAGTCATATTTATGAGACCTCCGTCTCTAGTGTCTCAAACACACACACACACACACGCGTGCAGGCCGTCTTAATGACTTCTACGGCTTTAGAGACCTGCTCTGTTCCAAACCCCACACGCGGAGAAACTTGGATTCTAATAAAATCCGCATTCATTGGCCCACAAACACCTTTTAATCTTCCGAATTGGCTTTCTAACGGTGAGATAATGGCCCCCTGATCCTCAGTTTTTATATGGTAATGTTCTGTTTCGCTGATCTATAATAAGTTAATGGTGCCGCAAAGGTTCATGTGACATCTCGAAGTGTCTTTAGCTCAATAGAGTTCTGCTCTAGACTGAAAAAAGTTCACAGAGAGAGAGAGTGTGTGGATAATGTATCAAACCCCCCTTTTAAAGTGTGAACGTGAGGTGTATCGAGAGAGATGAACTGAACTTGAGGTTTAGCAAACCTTCAGACACCCTTACACACACACACACACACACACACAAATCTATCTGTAGCCCCACCCACATCTGTTGAGTGACAGGCAGACAGACAGACAGTGCCGCCCGGGCCTGTCGGAGCAGGTTGGGCTGTCGAGTACTTAGCACATCCCTAAATTACCACAACGCTGTGGTCTGGAGATCCCGGGCCAACTCAACGGTGTGTTTGGGAGTGTGTGCATGTGTATTAAACTACATTTATATGTGTGTATAATGTGTTTGTGAGTGTATTGTGTGTGTGTGTGTGTGTGTTGCAGGATGTTGGAGTGGGAGGTCTAGTCTGGGAATGTCTGTGTCTATCTGTCAAATCTGGAGCTTGTCCAGTCCTGTCTATGTGTCTGCGAATGTGATCACAGCTTGACAAATTATCTCCTGATAGTTACACTGGTACACTGTGTAGGCCTGCGTGTGTGTGAGTGTTGTGGTGTGTGTTAACGGGAATGTTCGGAAGTGTTTTGGGTACCTTTATGTATGCAACATTTAGCTTACTTCATAAGACTGATACATATATAATATAACATATATAATATACATAGTTTTTTTTACTTCGCTTAGTCAGGCTGTTAGTTACATTTTTGCCCTGCAAATAGTGTCACTAGCCCCAATTAAAACCTTTTTACCCACATTTTTATAAATTAATTTATATTTTATTTCAAACTTATTTATAATATATATATATATATGTGTGTGTGTGTGTGTGTGTGTGTGTGTGCGCGTGTGTGCGCGTGTGTTGTTGTTGTTGCTGTTAACTAAAACTAATAAAATCGTTTTCATAAAATGCCAGAAGCACATAAAATTCTAAAACCTAAACTAAAATTAAAATATAAAATAAAAGCTAATTAAAAATTAACATACTAGTATATTAATAATAATAACACACACACACACACACACACACATATATATATATATAATGTATATATAAAATATATATTTATTAAAATGTTTTTATTGGGTCTAGTGAAACTATTTGCAGAGCAAAAATTTAACTAGCCCCAATAAAAACATTTTCCCCCACATTTTTATGAATTAATTTATAATTTTACTTAAAAATGATTTTATGTGTGTGTGTGTGTGTGGTGTTGTTGTTGCTGTTAACTAAAACTAATAAAATCGTTTGTTTAAATAAAGTAAATATATCTTAAATGAAAATAGAAAGCTAAATAGAAATATTGAAAAGCACATAAAATTACTAAAACCTAAACTAATATTAATATATAAAATAAAAGCAAATAAAAAATATTAATAAATACAAGTATATTAATAATAATAAAATTCATACACGCATAATATATTTTATAATTTTTTATTTGCGTTCTGTTCACACTGAGTATGAATATTTCGTATAAGAGTGACAACCGAATTCATTCCTGAGAATTACTGTATACTGTGACGGTTGACAGCAAATGACAGGAAATAGTACCTCCATGTTTCCTGTTTACACCCATACGATGCCGAAACGTCACTATGATTGTCACTGAGTCAGCCCTTGTGAATTCAGGAGTGACTCCCGTTTCTGTTCACACTGTAATAATAGTTCAGTTGTCGCTTTAGGCTGATTTGAATG